>CALSBZ010041876.1:28019-58110 GCA_943591055.1 Gobionotothen gibberifrons
TGTCCTGGAAAAAAAGATCTAAAGCATAATATAGTAAATCTGATTGAATTGAACAGAACGCAGCATTGCTTGCTACAGATGTTTTTTGGATCATTTCGATAAGGGGTTTGTGATGTTATCTTTGTTTGAATGTGTAAAAATCACAGTTTTATCAGCGGTGGGTTTGGGAGGCGTGTGAAACTATGTGGCTGGACGGCACTGAATGGATTTCAGTTGACTCTAAACTGCAGCGAGGGACATAAATCAAGTGTGTACAGTGAGAGATAGATGGAGAAAGAGAGGGGGAGAGTAATGGGTGACTTGTGTGTGTTTGTGTGAGAGAGAGGGAGATTCACACAGCTGTGGTAGTTTAGCTCAGCTATTGTTTATCCGTCTTATCTCTGTCACCATGACAGCAAAATAAACCAAGTTTTATTGGCTAAACTGCGTTCACTCCGACTGTACGTCTAGATTTAGTGTTACTTTAGTGTGTATCTCTAACGAGTGTGTTAGAATGATTTCAGTAAAGACAGAGAGGGTTTTATTCATTCTTTTGGTGAATTATACCTGACTAAATTATACAGTCTGAATCTGTAAAAAACGGTCTTTGGAGCTTCTGAAATTCCTTCGTAATGAACTGATTCTCTGCAGGATCTGCTTTCTTTTCTTGTGTGTTAAAAAAGCCTTACGCTCAGATTGGTCTACACTCTTTGTTTTCTTTGCTACTGATCAAATGTTTAAATATTTCTGAAGAATGCATTTGGCCGTCAGAGGGGGGGTGACGTGATCAAGGTGAATATGGAGACAACAGTTCGGGCAGTCCCTGCTGAAAGACCTTCAAAGTGACAGACATTTGAGTTGCACTTAGTTGTGGAATTACAATTAAACAGATCACTTAAAACCCCGTTCACCTCCACACCAGGGTTTCCGTTAGCCGGTAATTACCGGTTTTTAGCTGGTAAAATGTTATAAACACCGGTAAATTCCAAAACTGGCTGTCAGGAGAGAGAGAGAGAGAGGGAGAGAGGAAAAGAGAGGATCCGTTTTTCCCGTGTTATTATTCAAAGTTAATTTAAACTTTTGAATAATGTACTTCATCTACTACAAGTCGTTTCTTTGAATGTAATAATGATGTTGTTTGTGGAATCATTTATTGAAAAATGAATCTGAATTTTTCGATCTGTTACGAAACTGAAGCAATATAAAAATGACTCCCATTAACTGAGTTTTAAACATCAGTATATCCGGTCCTAGTCCGGTAATTACCTGCTAACGGAAACTCTGCTACACAATTCATATTATTATTATTATTATTATTGAAACATGACCGGTACGTTTCAAACTTGTCCGGTAAAATAAATTCTGTCCGGACATTTGACCGGCGAGAAAAAATCCTAGCGGAAACCCTGCTCCACACAGCTGGCCATTCAGTGCGTGAAGTGGTTTTCAATTTTGGATTGTTAGCTTCGGACAGTTACAGTAATTGTTAGAAAGCCTTCCCCGAATTCCTACGCGTGAAAGGTGTGGGGGGGGGTTTCCAAAGCACCTCTGATCGTGCTTATAACTTCATGAAAAGCCTTTTCCTCTTGTCACAGAATGCTCTACCCTTATGATACATCATAAAGTGGTGCGTCGGTGACGTATGTTAGGCTGATCAGGAAGTTAGCATATCAAGAGCTCCCTCAACTAAAGCAATGACATGTTCCATTGAATTTAGGAATATTACAGAAGGTCTCTGGCAAACACACATTTATGACCTGTTGTTTAAGAGGATAATGTCCACGTATTACCATTTTATAATAGTTGAAGCGTAAATGCAATAGCCAGAACTAAATAGTTAAGGTAATGCTCTAAACTAACAACATAACGGTCTCATGACTCCACGTCACCACTGCTGAGCTAAAGGCGGCTAATGTTCGGTTGACGTTTAGTAGTCTTATTTAGTCACTTGTTAGCAACTGCTGTTTTTATGAAACAAAACATTTTCAGAGGTTCATCACTGGGGTATTTACTGACATATTGTATGTTGATGGGCAAAATGTAAACATCTCATAAACTTGTATTAACCACAGACCTTATTTTGGGAGCCTAACCAAAAAAATATTTTGAAAAACAGTAGGGATGCATGATATTGGTTTTTTGAAACCGATACCGATACCGATAACTTCCTGCTTCTCAAGACCGATACCGATACCGATAATAATATTATATATAAATATATTAAATGTACCTGTCGTTTTTGCACACCTGGTGGTAAAAAAAAGACTAGTAGTGAGCAAATGACATGAGCATTACTACTATGAACAAAACAAAGCCAAGAACAGTTTTGACTCTTCAAAGTGACCATATTTATTTTCCCAAATAAATATAATTGAGTCAATCAGTCAATGTTTGTCTTTGTCCAGCCACTGCGCCGTCAGACCTAGCATGCTAACGGGGCTAACATCACTGGTCCATATGTCCGTGGTGAAACTTATGTCCCGTATATCGTTATCGATCAGAGTATGAAGGAGTGTGCATTGCATTTGTTAATACAAATAGCAAGCGAACTATCTAACTCTGAAACTTTGAAATAGTCCCATACTACCGACGACATGTTTGTTTACTGTCCTGGCTTCACGGCTGCACACCATTTACGTCACAGCCAGGCATGAGTTAGGGAGCACTGGATTTGTGAAAAACTCCCCTCTTCCTATACCACTAATACCACAGTACTGGCAAAACGGGAGGAGCCGAGTGAAAAACAAGCGCCCCTCATCCCAATCCACCCACACCGCAGTATTTTTTTTACCCAAAAAATATATTGTATGTTATCGGTGCTATTAATACTGTTATCGGGTTTATCGGTATGACGTCATAATTCCTAATATCGGGCCGATAATTATCGGGCCGATAATTATCGTGCATCCCTAAAAAACAGACTTTGTGACGAGGGAGTGATAAAATCTTAATTTTCGGGTTTAGGACTCCAACACCAGGCTTTATTCTTTTTAAATACTACTGCTGACACTCCTAAGCTAATGTTTGCCCTGCAGTGCCAAGCTCTTCTTTTTGCTTTGGGGTAACACTTTCTGTTACTGAAAGTTGCCCTGAAACATTGTAAATGTAGATTACAAAAATCTTGAGCTGTAATTTAAGCTAATGATCATATGTAGACATATGGCGTATATCCACTGCATCTATTCCACTGAACAGGAGTAGATTAGCAGTATGATTTCTTAGACAAGTTTTTGATACTACAAAAAAAACAGGGTCAAAACAGTTATGGCATTAAACATTTAATTTATCGATACTAATTATCACTAAATATGATAATTCCTCAGGAACTGATCCAATCTCTGCCACCAAGTGAATTGATCCAAGTTATTGTCACTAATACAGTGCACTACAGACAGAACAATGCAGCAGTGATTGCAATATGTTTGTTTTGGAAACTAAATCCTGATAATTAGTCTCTTCTGGCAGCGTTCTATCTCCGCCCATCTGTTCCATTTGGCATCCCTCCACCAACCAGGAGTCCCTCATCGCTGTTTCCCCACCATCTGACCAACTGAGACGCGTTCAGAGCCGCCGAAACAAAAGCAACGCTGCTATAAGTCACCCAATCATCAGCAAGCTTAAGGGGAGGGGGAGGGAGAGGTGGGCTGGCAAAGTGTTCAGTGGAAGGAGTGACAGCCAACACAGACAGACGGACGGACAGATTGGCTGCTTGTGTTCTGATAGATAATTAGATGAGATGCCGACACTGTGGCTGCTAGGAAAACTGTAGGAAGAGACAATGGGAGTGTGAAACTGAACAAAGACATACTGGGAACAGGCCATAAGATAAGATAAGAGACCAAATACATCCTAAAATGGATGCAAAGAGTCAGGAACGTTTCCAAAGGAAAATTACGGGAACGTTTCCAAAGCAAGTTAAGCTCAAGTATATGCAGATTATTGAAACATTTTCAAGATCTGCAGTCGGTTTGGGGCAGGAGTCAGGCTGTTCCTCAATCATTCTTTAATAGTTCTTAAGACATTAGCGCCAAGACAAATAAAGTGAAAAGTCCCAGGTTAGTAAATAACATGTATAGCTGGAATGCAGTATGTATGCAATAAGCACAGATACGTTTTGAAAAAGCACGGCAGCCACCCGTTGAGTGTGTGTTCCCATCACATGCTAAACCGGAAGTCAATTTTGGTAAATATAAATATAAAATTCAATATTTGAATAGTGAATTTTATTCTGGGTGAAATAAAAACATGAAAAAGCTAAACTATGTCTAATGGAATATTTTTGTGAAATGTGACCATGCACTGAATTATGAGCGCTCACTAATGTCAATGTTGTAATGTTGATTTGATTACTGGAGTGAATATATTTCATATTGTGTAACTGATGTTCCAGTTAACCAGGCAGAGTACTAAGCACACAGACTATAGAGAGGCGAAGTCCCTCCCCTTCCGAGGGAGCTCATGGGACCCCGGAAGCGGAAAAATATACATTGAAGTCAATGGAGAGAGAAACGTTATCTTTTGATCCCGTTTGAATTGTGCCACAAATGACACATATGATGTTTGTCAATCTTAAACAATCCTTTCCATGTAAAAAAAGTCACAGTTTGTCGTAAAACTGTTGCAAAATATAGCATCTACGATCTTTTCTACTTCACGCTATCTGCACAAATGGTTGACATTAAACATTAAAAAGACCAGGCTGTTCAGAGAGAATCAGAGGAAGGAAGGCAGGCAGGCAGGGAGCTTTGCATGACATTCTTCTGGACGTGTTTCATTGTGGTGATAGTGAGGGTAGTCAATCCTTTTGTTGACAAGACAGTAGTGACGGCCATCTTGGTGACGTGTGTTGTTCTGCGAGACCGGAGATGTAGTTCATTCAGCGTTTCACACAAAAAAATGTGTTTTACGACACATTTTTTTTTTTTTGACTTGCAAAATTATCTTTTAAATTGACAAACATCATATGTGTAATTCGTGGCACAATTCAAACGGGATCGAAAGATAACTTTTCTCTCTCCATTGACTTCAATGTATATTTTTCCGCTTCCGGGGTCCCATGAGCTTCCTCGGAAGGGGAGGGACTTCGCCTCTCTATAACCTGTAACACCTTCTGATTGCTTATTTTGCTAGCTAACAGTTACCTTGTAGCATGTAGCTTAATTAAGATAATTGAAGAAGCTGGGCTGAGAGAGCGGGGGGGGGGGGGGGTGTCACGTGACTTGAATTTTGAAATGAGCCGCCCCTTACAGATACTATCTCTTAACGTATGCACACACACCATTTTGAATTGCGCCGTCCCTTATAGATACTATCTCTTAACGTATGCACACACACACCATTTTGAATTGCGCCGTCCCTTATCCCATCTCTTAACGTCTCCCTGCCGACAGGTACACGCCTCCTGGCATGGTCCTTGGAAGATGCGGCGGTGTTTTGCGAAAATAATCCCACCAGACTCCTTTGCCCCTCCAACAGAGGGATGTCCTTGTCCTTTTTCCTTTTCGTCATTTCAAGCGATAAAAACTCTCGATCTTCTCTCAACTTATTTCTTTTTTTGGATGCCCTCGGCTCGAGTTTAGGGCATTCCGAGCTGAATAAGAGCGTCAAATGACGGCAAGACGCCCCCCTGGCGGAAACGCTGCCGAGCGGCTCCCCCTCTCTATGACGAACAAAGTAGTTAGTTTGAGAGCTAGCTAACTTCCCACATGGAACATTACAGTGTATGTTATTGACAAATTATTGGATTAATTTGGTAAATGTGTGGAATATTACTGTTTATGATATGTTAAAAACATATGTTCCTATATATGGGCATAGATAGGTCTCATAATAATTTGTGTGAACAGAAAAATAATAATAATTGTGTGTAAATATGTAGAGATGTCCCGATCCCGATCCCCGGATCGGATCGGCCCCCGATACTGGGTTTTAAGGTGGATCGGGATCGGCAGATCCAATTAAATGTCATGGCCGATCCATATTTAATATTTCCCATGATTCCATTGTTACGTTGTTACGTTGTTTGTCGTTGTTGTTCTATTGCATCAGCCGCCATTATCGAGTTGGAAAAGTGGAACTGACACATATCGTTAGCTAGTTAAAATGTCTGCAGTTTGGCATAATTTTAAAATAACTAGAAGTGAGTCGCCGACTGCGACATGCAAAGTCTGTGGTGTGGAAGTCTCACGAGGGGGTGCTAACATCTTAAAAAGCACCACCCCGACGAACACGCCGCCTACTGTAAAGCGACAGCGTCTGCGACAGATGGACTCCATCAACAAACACTGCGGGACAGCTTGAAACGAAAGGATTTACTTCCTCGAGACTCCGAGAGATTTCGCAATATTATATTCACAGCCTCCTCAGCCCTGTCATCGATTGTTTAATGCAGGGTTGTGTGTCTTTGGTTACCGTTAACTGTTGACCTCACTATCAGATCGCTGGATTTATCGCTAACGGCTACAGCAGTCAATGCAGGGAAGCTAAGCTAAAGCTAACAGGCTAGCTGTCACACCAGTGGTGGAATGTAAGTACATTTACTAAAAATGTTCTACTTATATTTTGGAACATTTGAGGTTTTTGTACTGTACTGTACTACCAGATCACAAGTAAATGTCCTGCATTCAAAAAGTAAAAGTATTAACATTCAAAATATTATATTTTGAATGTTAATACTTTTGAGTTGTAAAGGGTACTTTATGTTGGATAGTAAATTTTACCTGCAGAATATTCATACTATAGTTTCTAACTACTGGCAACTTGAACAACCAAAGTCCTATTTAACAGAATAAAGGGAACTGAAAGATCAGATTTTTTTTATTATTATTGCAAAAAAAATGCTCTTATTTGTGATAGTGAGAGAATAAAAGCTATTGAGCACAGCTTGGGTGCCTGTCTATTTCTTAATGTATACGAAATGAAATGCTGTTTGCCAACACAAAAAGTGATATCGGAAATCGGTATCGGAAAACCGGTATCGGGAAATATCGGGATCGGATCGGAACCTATATGAAAATATCGGAATCGGATCGGAAGATAAAAAATGAGATCGGGACATCCCTATAAATATGTGATTTGTAAATGTAAAACAGCATCCACAAATGCATTTAAAAGATTTGCAAACTCAAATACATTTGCAAATGTAAAACGGATCTGCAAATACGCTAAATATTTTCACAAATAAAAAAAAGATCTGTGAATATCTCTTTAACATTGACAATTTTCGATCAGGCATTTGTGAATCCATTTTGTATTTGTCGCCAAAAATGCGCTTGCGGATCTCAAATCTCTGCTTGTGGATCGTCTTTTTACACACACGGAATTTTGAGACATACATACAAAAATCTACTCGTGTCACTTCGGAAACCACGTGATGGCCTGCTGATGACGACAATTCCGCATGATTTCAAAAGTAAGAGCATGATGGTTTGTTTAATACTCTGTTTTTGTATTATAATGAACAGCGGAGCGGTAGATGCATTCTTTATCACCATCATGTTATAGTGATACAGTTAGTTTGTGTTAGTTTATTGGTTCAATACGGCATATATCGAGCACTTTCGTATACATTGATGTTGAAGTACAGGCTATACGCCACTTTCGGGTCCCGGGAGGAGCAGCTGGCAGCGAAGCAGCCCCAGAGATAACTCTTTCTTCATTGTTTTTTGTGTATTCAGTCAAGCGGGTCAAAGTTACAAAGCACTTCACATCTTATTAATCGGCCTAGTTTTACCTTACCAGTGCAGTGGTAAGGTAATCCGTAAAAAAAGCACCGTATTTAGGTTAGCCTTCACAATTAAATAAAATAAGAACTCATTCTCAAAAAAGATAAACGCCATTTTTAAAATGTATAAACGAAAAAAGCGATCATGAAAATGTTTCCAATAAATGAATAAAACATTTTTTTACCACTTTGTTGTTCAGATATATCACATATTTGTAACTAAATGATACATTAATTGAAACAAAACACAGTATAGACTGAGGAGTGACTCTCGTGAGTTTCATGTCTTTTCTTCACTCCGCTGGGAAATGGCTCTCATGTCAAGAAGCATCAGATCAGTGCATGCACTGCCTCGTCCAATCAGCGAGCGATACACAGAAAGGGGGCGGGGCGAGTATCTGAGGATTTCATCGGAGGATGGTCTGGTGGTTCCTCCATTATCGCTCCTCCATTATCGCTAGGGTTGGGAACCGAAACTCGGTTCCAGATGAGAACCGATAAGAAAATGGCGGGTACCGGGTACCCAGACGAAATACACAATTTCGGTTCTGCTTGACGGTTCCTAAACGCGGTAGACTAACCCGTTAGAAAGCCTATATATCTGCACGGACGTAGGCTAAGGATTTGTAGCTATCTGTAAGGACCTGGCTGTAACGTGACGACGTCACGCATCAACGGAACAGCAGCGTGTGATTTGATTTGTTTACATACCCCATGCACGGGCCGGCTCAGTCACTTCATAACAACAAAAATGGATCGCGGGAAACGCTCAAAAGTGTGGCTCCACTTCACACTGAAAGAGGAAGGCAAGGCACAATGCAATGCCTGTGGCAAGCTAATAGCTTGTTCGTTAGGTTGCACTTCAAATGTAAGTAAACATTTAAGACAGCATGGCATCGATATTAAAGAATGTACAGTCTTTAGTGGCTTGCGGTCTCCGAGCCCGAGTATAGCCAGCACTAGCACCACGGACCCGCCGCTTGCATGTCCAGAAGAGCCGGCTACACCTCGCCGCGACACACCGTTCTCTTTGGCAATAAAAGGAAAGCTGACCAAAGAAAAAACGGAGGAATTTCACAGAGCAGTAACATCATTTGTAGTCAAAGGGCTACATCCCTTCTCAGTTGTCGAAGCTCCGTCATTTAGGTAGGCAAGGTTAAAAAAAAGTGTGACGATAGTAGGGTAGTAAAAGCCAGGTAGGCTACTCTTATAAAACGGTTGAATCTTTTTTTGCAGGGAAATGACAAAGGCCCTAAATCCAAAGTACACGCCTCCCTCCAGAGATAGCTTAAGCAATGAATTGATTCCTGCCTGTTGAGTTAGCCAGATGTTGTGCACTGACTGCACTTTAGTTCAACCATTTCGCCCTTGTTATTGTTGCTCGGACTGACTTTTTTTTCAAACGGGAGGACTTATATGACTTATGTCAGTAGGTTTCCTGCTGCTACCTCAGTTGATATAGAGCACAGCTATTGTGTATTTGATTTATTTATAAAAATGCCAGTACCTTAAAGCTTGAAAGAATAAAGATATTTTTGTTATCTAAACATCTGAACTCTTTCTTTTACAATTTTGGAATCGAAACGGGGAATCGATAAGAACCGGAATCGATAAGCAGAACCGGAATCGGAATCGGAATCGATACATTTCAAACGATACCCATCCCTAATTATCGCTCCTCGATCCTCCGGCAGAAATAAGTGCCATGGGACGGTACTCAAGATGGCGCAGACAAATCAACTTCCGGTGAGACCGAGGACCGAGGAGCGAGGCAATGAAAATAATCGACCTGAGATGCAGCCCTCGACTCCTCCGTGTGCATTTCAGCTATTGGGACGTCCTTCAAAATGGCGTGTCTTGATTGATTTCCGGGACAAGTCCCGGAGGAGGGGAAGAGAGGAGTCGAGGAGGGGTATTGGGATGAGGCTCGTGTGTGTAAAAAGACGATCCACAAGCAGAGATTTGAGATCTTTTGTTTTTTGAAACCGATACCGATACCGATAACTTCCTGCTTCTCAAGACCGATACCGATACCCGATAATAATATTATATATATATATATATATTAAATGTACCTGTAGTTTTTGCACACCTGGTGGTAAAAAAAAGACTAGTAGTGAGCAAATGACATGAGCATTACTACTATGAACAAAACAAAGCCAAGAACAGTTTTGACTCTTCAAAGAGACCATATTTATTTTCCCAAATAAATATAATTGAGTCAATCAGTCAATGTTTGTAGTCTTTGTCCAGCCACTGCGCCGTCAGACCTAGCATGCTAACGGGGCTAACATCACTGGTCCATATGTCCGTGGTGAAACTTATGTCCCGCCGCCTCTGGCTTCCCTTGGCATGGCCCTGACCAATCACAGGTTGGCAGGGGCATCACGTGAGCCTCATCTGATTGGTCAATCCCTCCATTTTCTTTCACCAAGGGAAGCCAATTTCGGCTAGCCTCCTCTCGCAACAGAGAGTGCAATCTACTGTTTCACCATAACATCTAGAGGGGCGCTGTTTCACTCTTTGTAAAATACTCAATGAGAATGGGGGAGAGATGGGCCGGCAGCAACACACAACAAAGAATTTCCGAAACTAAACGAAGTGTTTTTATTTATTTATTAAAATTATAACTACAATCCAAAAAAACAGGGGAAGCCTGGCTTCCCTTGGCCTCCAGGAGAAAACGCCACTGGATACTGTTAACATCTCGAAGTTGCTTTAAAAGCGTCAGAACAGTGTTTTCTGAACTGCGTTATGCTGCGTTCACAACGGACGCGATGCGAATATTCTCATCGCTCTAACTGCTGGAGTTTCACTGCGGCTGTCAGCTGTGTTTACTCCTGTCATTCAAACAGGACGCGCTGGAGAGGGGGCGGGGCTTATATCCATGTAAATACTGTGGTGGAAACCAACTACGACAAAATTAACATATTTGACCGTGATTTAATTGTAATACACGTTTCAAAATGATGCCGAAGTAACTACATACTGATAACGGTTAGTAAAAACCAAGCTGTCTAGTCAGGATTCAGACAGTATTGCACTTCATTTATTGTCTTGGTTGATTCTGTTGGCTTATATTTTTATTTTATCAATAAGGAATTTATATTGTTTTTCCCTTTTGAAACAGATGTTCAGTTATGCTAAAGTCTTTGATTGCACTTCAAGTCTAAAGTTTGCATTTTAATTGTTTGGCACTGACTTTTCCTTTGATTGATGTTTTATGTTTGACTTAGTTATGTTTTACTCTCCTTTTCATGTTTATTGATGTTACATCACTGCTAGTGCTACCTAAAACAGGAAGTGCATTTTTATACTGAGAAACTGTGCCTTGACTATTTCATTTTATTTAGCAATAGAGTGCACTTGGTGCAGAAACCAGTGTTAACGTGTGTTGTGTAGGGTGTAGGCCTACCTACTTGAGGAAGCTGTTGAATTGTTCATTCAGGGATTCATTGCAGAATTCAAACCAGCTTGAAATGGTATTTTGGTCTGTTACTCTCTTTTATTTTAGTTTGTGTTACCTTGTAGGTCGTTGTACTGCTAAGTAACTTGAAAAATAACCATAATAACCGACATGAAAAAATATCGTGATACATATCGTCTATCGTGATACTGCTTGAAAAATATCGTGATATTATATTTTTCAATATCGCCCACCCCTATCTGTAGTTATGGTTATTGGTGTGGAAATCCCTTTATAGTTCTATCTGCACTTGATGGCTTTTTCTCATCCGTCCACTATTCAATATAACTGTTCCTCTGAGCTTCTCTACATTTCTCAAAATCTCATCATGCTCCCTGACTTTTTGCTGTTCTCCTATATTCTCCTCTTCTTCACTGAAGCCTTCTTTGTTCCTGCCTGTTCTCTCTTCCTCTCTATTTGCTTTAGAAATACCTCACCAAGCTTTCACAATCATCTCTCTCACCCTTCCTCTAAA
The DNA here is from genome assembly GCA_943591055.1 of Gobionotothen gibberifrons. NCBI lineage: Eukaryota > Metazoa > Chordata > Actinopteri > Perciformes > Nototheniidae > Gobionotothen > Gobionotothen gibberifrons. The sequence continues at coordinate 39,663 of CALSBZ010041876.1, forward strand.
GCTCCTTACACACCAAGCCGATTTTCGGCGTCGATAGATCTCGATAGATGTCGGGCCGTCAATGAGCGTCGTGTCGCCCTACTCAGATTGGTGTGTCCCGCACCGTCGTGTCTTTTCGGCCGTGCCGACACCTTCTGCCGCCGATTCGACATGTTGAATCGGGAGGCCGTCGGCCAAAGAAATCACTCCGATTGGCTGTTCAGCTAGCGAATCAGTGCATGAGAAGCGAAACGGAAGTGAGGGACCCAAACAAACTATTAAGAAGGCAAATGTGAGATTTCATTTAAGTCCAGCTCTCGACACAGGTTCGGGAAAGCCCCATGAGCTTCTCGCTGTAGAGGGAAAATGGAACGCACACGCTATTTGTTGTTTGTTTATATCACGCAGTCTGTTCTTCTTCTCTCGTGTATCAGGCAGTCTGTCTTCTGGTTGTTGCCTCTTTTGAATGACGAATACACACTACCGCCGCCTGCTGGTAAGGAGAGTTATTGCCACTCACGCATGCACAGTTCGTACGTGCAACTTGGCCGTCGGCTGAAGTCTTTGCGGTGTCTTCCAGTGCGAAACATGGCCAAGATGCAGGAGACGTGAGGCGACGCAGGAGACGTGAGGCGACGTGAGGCTCACGTGAGGCAACGTGAGGCGACGTGAGGCGACGTTCCGTCTGGACGTGTTCTTTGGTGTCAGTTTGGTGTGAAAGAGGCTTTACACATTACATTACATTTCATTTAGCTGATGCTTTTATCCAAAGCGACTCAAAATTACAGGGACGTAGACCACCACAATCCCACACCCATGGTTCATCCCATCTCTTTCTTCTCCTTTTCTAATGTTCTTTCTTTCACAAGGTTTAATTCAATAGTTTCCTTTTCCACCAGATATCGGTGTGACTCTAAACAGATGCTTAAGTTCTCTCATGATATTGCAAAGTTTCAATTAATGAATATGTCTGTGTCAAATGAATTGCTCCTCTTCACATCTGCGGTGGCTCATTCTGAGCCCTGTCATCCAATCAGAGCTTAGCGTGGTTCACTCATTCTGTTCATCCAACCAGCCTCCAGTCTGACACTACTTTATGATTTTATGATTACATGTATGCTAAAATATCACTGAGTGATTTATCAGAGCAAAAGAGAGACATGTATAGAGTAGTAATATATACTTCATATGTTTTCAATAAGCAATAGAAGAGTGGTTAAAATGTGAAGATTTACACTGCATGTGTTTGCCTGACATAATTGCCACCATGTTCAACAACATTTTCAGACTATGACTGAACTTTTTTAAACTGACGTTGTACACAGAGACGTTCCTCTGAGCTTTCACTCAAATCCTGTCAGTATTGTTGCAGATTCAGATGAGGCTTCACTGATATTCTTCATATATTTTGTATTAAATTCCAGTGGAGGGAGAGCTAAATGTAAAAACAGTGGGTACAGCTCTATAGTTTACTCACAGTTGAACTTGTTTCCCTTAAACCTGAACACATTCCACTACACATCACCTCACACAGCATCAGAGATTCCTTTTTATAATGAGACAAAGAGCCCATTTGTAACTTCTGTACTAGAAAGGACAAATAGTATTATAGCGAGGCAATGTGATATACAGGATGTCAATTATGACGACTGAGGTTTTACCTCATTTCAGATCAAATAATGATTTGTAATAATGACACACAATTATTTGTTTTGCTCAGCGTCACTCTGCTCTCTTTGTTTTTTCTCTCATTTAGTTTCTATGCTTCCTACTTTCCTCTCCTACTTCCTGTTTCTCCCCCCTCTGCTGCTCTCTCTCTCTCTCTTTAAAAAGCCTGTGTCTCTCTCTCTCTCCATTTCTGTTCCCCCACACAGTAATATGATCTCTTGTATCAGGCAGCCGTGAATCAAACACACAGAGAGAGAAATATAGTAGAAACCTTAGTCTCTCTCTCTCTCTCTCTCTCTCTCTCTCTCTCTCTCTCTCTCTCTCTCTCTCGCTCTCTCTCTCGCTCTCTCTCTCTCGCTCTCTCTCTCTCACAACATCCCTACCCCCACCCTCCCCCTTCCCCTTCCCTTTCCCTCGCTACAGTCCCTACCCCCAACCACAGCACACAGCTCTCTCCACATCCCCACTCTGTGTTCCATCTCTCCCTCTTTCTGAAACAAATACACTCTCTGACAAACACAATGCACTGCTGTGTGTTTCTACACAGCATGTTGGACCTGAAAGAATTGCTGGTGCAATACAACATGGTACATACAACATGATCATGATTTAGATCTTACAGATATTGGTGAGATATTCTGTTAATTCCCAATCAGCCCTTATTGAGGTCAGAGGTCACAGTCAGCTACAAAGCTGATGCTGGGCCCTTATAACTACACAATTATTGCTTAAAGTACTGTATACAACACATCATTAGGTCTGCGTCAGGCATCAATTAAATGGTATCGTCAGAATGACACTGGTTCATCTGTAAATCACAATTAAAACAGCTAAATGTGTCTCCAAATATCTATTTTGTGTTTTCAAGATATTTGAAAAAGAAAATCACACAGAAGCACTACTTCAAATCAGAGATGTGCCATAATGAAAAACCAACCAACCAATTACACGACTAAGAAGGGGTCGAGTAAAAGTTTGTGTAACCAGCACATCTGGCTGATGTTGCTGAGCGTAACACACACTACAGAAGCCTCAGTGACGCTTTCAAGGAGCAGTTTATACTGAAGGCAGAATCACACAGTTAATAATCTGCCAATCATTCAATTGTACACAAGCCACTCACTGTCAATGACAGTGTACTCTGGCAGAGGTAGATTCCTTGAAGCAGCCAGCAAAAGAGAATAAAGCGGTCCACAAAGTACTGGAAGTTTGAATGAGCCTCAGGTTAGCACTGATTATTAATAACAATTGGCTCAGTGTGGGTCCCACTGTGGGACAGTTATGTTAAATACAAACGTCAATGTAGAGTTAGCAATGCTTTTTACTTGGATATCACATGATGGGTTTATGCTTTTTGGTTTTAAATATCTTCTTTATTCACGTATAGTATCTCTGCTCTGATGTGAATTCTGATCAATTCCTCTAGTTGTATGTCATATTATACATGACTGTAGCTTTCCACAATTGTACAGGTAAAGCAAGTGGGTTACAAAATACTTTATTTAAAATATAATAAGTGATAAAGTATATTTAAAGTTTGTTTGTACTTATCATGATGTATCCATCTATATTAATTACTGAGGGGAAAATGGTTTTAATTGTATTTTCCAACTGGTCAACAACATGAATGCGTTCCATTTTATAATTCTATGATTGAAGAGTAGTTAATAATGTGTCATTTAGCCTAATAGCTGCACTCATCAGTTGCACCTAGTTAAATAATTAAGCAATCCATCACTGTCAAATGAGTATGGTCCCACTGCTCAAGTGTGTCCAAGCCTCCAAGGTACCCAGACACCTCTGAAAAATCTCTTTGCAGACATAGACATAGACATAGACAATGCATGTTCCTCTCATTATTACTTGTTATTCCAACCATGTGCTTGTGCATGTGATTCTGTGCATATTTAATTAACTTTAATTACCAGTGAAGTTTTAATTAAAGGTGTAATTTCATCACTGAGGATTAATATACAGCCCGTGTATCATCCAGTGAGTGGATGTCATCCAGATAAAATACTGGTACCTTCAGTACCTTCGTTAATAAGTGGAGTAAAGCAATTCATTACCACTTAATTGGCATAAGCAGGACAGACGAATACAGAGAGATGAGATAGCTAAGGTAATTAAAATATATCTTTCAGCTCCAGACAATGGGAAACAGAAGTAGCCTGTGCAATTCCTTCATTGTGTGCTTACCTTGTTGGTCCCAAAGGCCGGGTCAGGGTAGGATTGTTGCCCCATCCTGGTGTGGTCTTTCGCTGACAGAGACTGAGGAGGAGGCGGGTAAACTGTTACATCCATGGCTCAAAATACATCCACTTCTCCCGTCTGTGCTCCCTTCGGTTCTCTCTTCTTTTATCTATGTGAATGCCTGAACACCTTGACGTTGTTTTTTTTTTTTTTAACAAAGTTAGATATTTTCTGCGTGTCCCTGAGCGAAAAAAATGAAAAGAAACACGGTTGTTTTGTTAAATAAAAGCAGTTTTCAAGATACGTTAGCCTGAACAGAGCATATGTGGAGTTCAGACATACGCTCTCCGCTCCACACCGGCTTTATGCTCCAGTTGCTGCTGCTGCGATGAGAAAACTTCCCGGTAAAGCCACTTCTTCAATACCTTGCGTTAAAAACAAACTTCGTCGTCGTTTTCCCTTCTTCTATTGTAGCATGTATCCAGTGTCGTTGTTTGTTTTCGGACAGGGGACGTTGTTGGACCCTGTCTGTCCCGGTTTGGGACTCTCGTTTTCTGATGTTCCTCCGCTGCTGCTGCTGCTGCTGCTGCCGCGCGTGTGCTTGGTGCCGAGGTGCCTCGCGGACCAGTCATACAAAGAGCTGCTGCGTCAAGCGAGCAGGAGTAAGCTACAACAAACCCGGAACTACATCTCCTTCAAAAATAAAAGCCCGAGTCTTTAGGGTATAGAAACGAGAAATGTGGGCAAAGGACAAAGTGAATGAAACAAAGTTAATGAAACGTTGACGTCTCCTTTCATTAACTAAAAGTACACATTCAGCGGTGTGTTGTTTAAATAACACTTTGCAGCATCATCTTTGGCAAGAGATTTAATTTTTAGAGTAATCGACATACGTTTTGCTCCAGCTTGACAAACAGGATCAAGAGGAGCTGAGTGTGCTCCATCTGGAGGAGAGAGTGGGTGTTTCTCAATAGCCGCGTTCACACCGAGTACTTTTCGCGTTTAGTTCCGTTAGTACCCCTGATGTCGCGTTCACACCAAAAAAATAACTAAGTGCCGGGAACTTTTCACCCCATTTTTAGCGCCTGCTGAGAGCAGGCACTTTCCTGTGTAAAAAAAGTACCCCAGTTCTGATTGGCTGGGCGATTGCAAACCACGCCCGTAAAACTCTGAAATGTTTTTGTAGAGCCGCCATTTTATTATCCTCGCATTAGCATTATTAGAATTAGCATTAGCCCAGTGCAGAAACGCAGAGAGACTAACTTATGACAACACAAAATAAAACATGGGAGCGGTGGAGATGAGGAGGTGTCGGCGTTCTGGCGATTTACTCGGAAGGCTTCAGTAGAAGCTGCTGGGACTCCCAGCAGCTTCTACTGAAGCCTTCCCCAACTCCGGGGACTTCCGGCCGGGGATTTTGGGCGGCAGTATACGCCGTGAAGTTGTTTGCGGCCTGCCAGTAAACCCAAAGCAGAAGAAGAAGAAGTGACGTCCCCCAGGGACTTATTTCCGGTGTGAACGCGATCTGCACTTAGTGCCCTGGGGTATTAAGTGCCGCGGCACTAAGTGCCGGGAACTAAGTACAGCAAAGTACTCGGTGTGAACGCGGCTAATGTCGAGGACGCTTGCTTGGTAGCACATGTATTCCGAGTCACTTGCTTCAGAAGCGAGGCAAGAATCCTTTCTAGCCTCAGAAAACAAAGAATTGTGGAAGAGGGTGTTTCTCAATGTCGAGTATGCTTGCTTGGTAGCACATGTCTTCCGAGCGTCTTGCTTCAGAAGCGAGGCAAAAATACTTCCTAGCATCGGAAAACGAAGAATGGAACAGGCGTGCAGGTGTGCGTCATATGAGAGGACCCGCCTTACATTTTCCACCGCAGATTTGGGGAAATTGGTCCGTGGGCAAAGCATTGTGGGGATTTTAAGACCACGGAGTCTACACATGTGCAGCCTCGAAATGTCTCCAAACGAAGTACGCCGGGCTCGGTGGAATTCCGATTGTAGCAGGATGAGAGTCCTAATCCCTTGTAAAGTATTCTCCTCGTTTGGCTCTTGTGAGCATGTCACCACCAGGGGGCACCCTATAAAAGGGCAGAGATTTCTAGCTGGCTGTCTCTTGTTTGTTGGTACACAGACCCGCCCCACTTGCGTGTTTGCCGTGTTTGCTTCCGCCACCGGTGCAGGTATGTAGCAATGCTTGCTTCAGGAAAGGTTCTGCAATTTACATGTACCAGCGTATTGATACTTAGCCCTGCTTTGCCTCACCTAGTGGAGGATCCTCCGGGTGCAGCCTGTCAACACAGCTATAAAAAGCATGAAGCTCTCCCCTCTCTGTGTTATCAATAGGAAAGCCTGATCGGTATGTGCGCTGTACGGCGATCTATTTAGTCAATCCACTTCATTACTTTTATTGTTATTAATGCTGTATGTGTATTTATCATGGTATTTATTCATAAACCTAGGGCCAATCCAATGGTTGAGGGACATCTGCTGTTTTGCTTCACCGGAGAAAATCTGTTTATCGGCGGTGACGACACCACTGCTGCTGATCCTGCCTGGATGTTTGGGCTACTAACACGCTATTGCTTCTGATTGCTGCTTCTGGCCAGCTTTGCGTCGCCTACTGCGGAGGCTCGCTCTCCAGTTTAAGTGCTGCTTTAACTGCACGCCTTCCTGCTGCCTTGCTTCGGCCGACACTCGAAGTGTGGAAGTCAACTGGCCAACTGGATTTAAATTAGTTTGTTTATTTTGTTCTAGTTAATTGTTTATTTTGTTTAACTGAACCTTTTCCCTTGTGATTTGTTTTATTACTTTGATTTACATATTTAGCCCCCCATTAACTGCGTTTCCCTTTTTGTTTTCCTACTTAGCTACTGAGAGCTGAAGGTGGTGGTGCTGGTGTCCAAGGTGGTGGTGGTTTTCCTCTCTTCTTTTGTGTGTGATGTGCTCCCCCGGGATTTGATTTCCTGCACGTATGACTGGGGTGATTTAAGTTTGGTTTGGGGATCCCTCCACTCACTCGTCGACCCTATCCCCCCACTGGTAAGCCTCAGCCCCTACTTCGTTTTTCCCCTTTGTGCTACAGTCCTGTGCGACTGTTTAAAACTGCATTTTAACTATTGACATGTGCTAAATAAAATTGTATATTTTTGATAAATTGAAACCACGTCTCCTGCTCCATTAGTATTCGAACCTATGTGTCCTCTCTATAACTGAAAGTGTTAATATTTCCTTGGGTGAAACTCCCAAGGTGGCGTTGTCGGAATTGTGAATGGTGTGATCAAACCAACTTTGACAAATACATTCACCGATCCTCCCCTCTGCGGCTACTGCCACACAAGTATGCTGGATATTGGAACAGTACTTCGGCGGCACTCGATGACGTAGTATGCTTGAAATAGTGGCTCTGGAGCAGCTTTACTCGAGATTGAGAAACACCCACAGGCTAACAGGCAGGGGCGGACTGGTCATTGGGAATATCGGGAGTTTTCCCGGTGGGCCGGTGTAGGTACCATATCTGCACGACCTACCAGATTAGCACGGGGTCCGTTACGCTTACTAATGACGTCACGCTTTGGCTGTACGGCAACCCAAGAGGACATTTTACACGGCCAAATTCCGCAAAGAATATTAAAAAATAACAATCGACAGTGAATGTATGTTAGTGGAACTGTGTCAGGAACGTGAGGTGATAATTAAGTAATGTTATTGAAGAACTGAAATGCATAAAATTGAAAGTTCATAATATGTATCATATCCCTCCGAAATATGGTCGTAGACTTTACTGATGATTTAGAATGTATTGCCGTACAGCCAATGCGTGACGTCATCAGTAAGCGTAACGGACCCCGTGCTAATCTGGTAGGCCGTGCAGATATGGGCCGGTCGGACAATTCACTAGCACTGAACATAGTGACATCACTTGATGTAAAACTTGGGCTTCTATTGGCTAGCGCAGGGATCGGCAACCCGCGGCCCTCGGGCCCTTTAAGCCCTCTGCTCTGGCTCCCTTGAGCTTAGACAAAAATAAGAAGGAAATAAAATAAAAATATTTGTAGGACTATTTATATTTTTCTTGCATGGTTGAAAATGTTTCGTATCTTGTATTTTGAGGTGATACTGTGACACATAAATAAAAAACAAAACGGTTTTAATTAGGTCAACTAAAATATGCGTCACATCCACATCCTGCTACGGTCCCGCGCTAGCGCCTTTTCTTGCAGGCGAATAACCTGACCCCCGGCTCGATGAGCGAACTATGGATAAATCAAAGAAAAGTACCAGAGGAACACAGGATTTAATGCTGCGTGGACAGAGTTATCTGCTTTCACAGCAAACGATGCTGGCTTACCGCTATGTTTGATATGTGGAGAGAAGTTGTCAAAGGTGCTGCAGCCTTTAGTATCGAGGAACAACCAGGGACCAACACGGGAGAGGAAGACAGCTGACGATCTTCAGTCATAATTCAATGGGGTATGTAATTTATTTCAGAAAACACTTTTTGTTATATTCCATGGAATGCTCTTAACGTCCCGATAGCAATGAATACATGAAATGCTTTGACAATAAATACATAAAACAATGTAGCTCTGGAAGCCGTAGCGCAGTAAAAAGCACGACCAATCATCTGAGCCGGCCCGGCTAAAATGACTGGATGGCCTACCTGCCTGTCAGCCTTCCATCTGTGCACAAACTTATCTCGTGCCCTCATTGGTCATGTGCGCGTTCGTGTGTGTTGGAGGAGGGGCTCTGTAAGGAAGTCTGAAGGAAGGGGCAGATTTCTTCCGGTTGTGTATTTTCTAATTCTAGCGCACTCGAGCTGGTTTCTCCATTCTTACCTACCTTTAACTCTTTTTAGGGTGCAGCTATATGTTTTATTTATTACAAAGTGGGCCCATTTTAATTATATTTTTTTTCCTTCAAATGTGCAGAGGACTCCCCAAGTGCTGTAAAGTAGGCCTGTGTATTATTTTTAATTCTCCTTATAGGAGTTCTTTGTTTCTAGCGCTCCAACACATTGTACTTGATTGGCTAAGGGGCGGGACATCTCTAAGCGGTTGACCAATCACACCAGAGCCGGCCAGCTAACCAATCAGAGCAGACTGGGCTCTGGTTTCAGACAGAGGGTGAAAAGAGGTGCTGCAGCACAGGCAGTATGAGAAAAATAAAGAGCTTTTGGTCACAGCAGAGGCACTTAATACTAATATGAACCTGAAAATGAGCAGAATATGTCCTCTTTGAAGGGACAGTTCGACGAGAAATGAAAATACATATTTTTACACAGTGGTGCAATTTATTAATCTAGATTGTTTTGCTGTGATTTGTTGAGTGTTGTAGGTATCTGTGAAGGTGTTTGCCTTCTTAGTACTCAGCTTATGTGCTCAGAATGCTTAAAAAATTAAATGTGAAGAACTCAACAGTCATGTCTCTTTCCAGTAATCATTGAATCAATCGAGTTATTCAAGATAATGTTCAGGAACATCAACGTGCAAAAGGAATCTACTCAAGGACGAGAGGCTTGTGACAGCTGTAAAGTAAGCTAGCTGCTTCCTGCACAGTAACAGGGTCAACAGAAAATAGTTATAGGAGTCAACACGGGCCCAACTGATTTGTTTCCTTCGGGGCCTACACTATCTGTTCGACATCTCAGAATATCTTCCATTCCTGCATTCTAGTTTCTGTGAGATCCTTCTCCCACCAGCAGTCTTGGTTCTCCCCCTCCCTTCTTTGCTCTCTCTGAGCTCAGACCCATCTGTCCATCAAGATGGAGTTCCACGCTGTTGTGTCCTTTCTCCTACATCCTTGCTTGCTCAAAAATGTAGATCCACCAAAGCAAGCTGTATGTGGCTGAAGAATGGACTTAGCCAATTTTATTCTGCTCCCATGATTGCAGGCATCCAAAAATAATTTCTTATTGCTTCCAAACAACAAGTGTAACGTGAGGTGTGATAAATGTGTGGTTACTGCAGCATCTCCTCTTAAGAAAAGCTCTCAGTTGATTTATTGTGTGGGACCTTTTAACCCAATGAAACAATGTATTGGAACCATTAACAGATTTTGTATTGATATATTTGAGTTACAGCATTATTTATTATTATTATTTTATTTTTAGAACTGTTAACTTATGTTATCTTATCTTTATATAATTGTGTTTAGATGCGGACACCCTATCGTGAATGAAGGACGCCAGCCTCCACCTGTTGTCGGGGGGGGGGGCTTTAAACGGACGAGATGGTGTGTTTGTGGGTCAGATGGTGGAACCAAATGACAAATTATGTTATTCTATAGTAGATCTCATTTGGCACGTTGTTTTAAGTATTTTTGGCACATTATTCAGCACATTATTTCTGTCTCCTTATCTTTGATGATGCCTGATCACAAAAGTGATATTTGGATTTGGATTCATCCGTTTTTTCCCGAAAGTCAATCGGAGGTTATTGATGAATAAATCATAATTTTTCGAGTGGAACCAAACAGCATCTCTGCGTGCTTTCTGGGAATGTGTGTGTGACACCATCATGTGGCTTCAGAACGTTTAGAAGCCAGGATTAGCCACTTCATCGTCGGAAAAATATGCAAGTCTGACAAACGTTGATACTTTAGAAAAGACAAAGGAAGGACAGACAGTTGGGTCTTGTGTTGACCTCTTTTGTGATTACCTTGATTTCCATGTATCTACCACAAAGCTAGTGTAGAGGTGCTCAAGCCAACACCTTTCTCTGGTCCCTCTGATTGATTGACACCTGGTGCACTCTGATCTCCATGTCTGGACTCTCTCTGTGCACAGCTCAGTAATTGAGGGAATTAAAAGCCCTACCAGCAGTTTGTCCCTCTGTGCCTGCAGGGGACATTCTTGTTCAGGACTTTATCGGGTTGTTCAGGAAGTCAACGAGTTGCTGTTCTGCACTTAAGCTGTCACTTTGCTTCACCTCCCGCACACCTTTCTGATGGTAGAATAGGGGAGGGCCATGTCTGTAACTCATGGTGCGTTCCAGTTGTATTAGGAAGTCTCGAGCACCCAGTCAGACATTTCAACTGGAACGCACCCCGAGGTCGGACTTCCTGCTTGAAACTCGGAGATACCTCGCCATGCCCGAGATCAACATTGAAAATGGAATCTCCACATTTGAACATTGAGAACACTTTGATAAAGTAACATGTTTAGCTCTTCTGTATAATGTGTGTCACACTAAATCAACTGTATACATGTGGTACTGCTCATCTTCTATCTGTAGATATCATTCTGTGATGTTTGTATTCACAAAATAAATCAACCGGTATTGCTTACAATGGCTAACCCGAGGTGACAGCAACAGCTGTAAAAAAAAAGGCGAGCAACTTTCCAGCAGGCGGCCATCTTCTCCCCACTTGTGCCACTGGAACGCAGTCAAATCGGATGTGATGTAACACCCAGCTCCGACCACCATTGTAAATTAAACGCAGCATTAATCCCAATCCTTCATCATGACGTCAATGTGTGGCTGTGCAGAGGTGTAAAAGAAGACAGGGTTTGATCTTCTCTTCCTCTGGACTTATCTGTCCCCTGTCACGTGGACATTCAAGTTGAACACTAACATCTGACAGGAAAGTCTGTCTGAAAATGTATGTTTTTATTTTATCGATATCGTTTCTCCCTGCTTACTATGATTGCCGGGTTTACGCTCAGCCTTCCAGTGTTGCTGTTCAGAACAAATGCGCCTTCGAAAAGGTCAGACTACATATGTAATATTTGTTTTGGCACATATCCAAACCTTTACTGTCAATATTGCCTTTGAGAGGCGCTCCAAGCACATTTTCTTTTAACATAATCATATATATTCATAGACAAAGCTGATTTTTCTTTCGACAAGCTTCATAGCAAAAATGCTTTTTTCCGATGAAACAATGAGACAGATTGTGTGTGTTTGAGAAACAGACACCACTGAATAACCAAAGTACAATGCATGTTGTTCTCGCCTGTCCAGATGATCTTCATCGACAGAACAACACATGTCCATTATCGGGAAATAAATACACAGATGCACATAAACAAAGAGAATCTCTCTCTCTCTCTCTCTCTCTCTCTCTCTCTCTCTCTCTCCCTCTCTCACGCACGCGCACGCACGCACGCACGCACACACACACACACACACACACACACACACAATCATGCAGCACACTTCAACAGATGCTCACACATGCATATGAAATATGAAAATCCACTCACACACATAAAGTACCTCCAGACAAACACATAATTATACCCTATACAGGAGTAACACACCTACACATGTACACTCAGATGTATAGGATCCAACACACACATACAATTTGGAAACATATCCTTGCAAACACAAGTATGCACACACACACACACAGCCACACACACAGCCACACACACACACACACACACACACACACACACTGCTGAGTTTTTCATCACAAAAAAGCATTTACTCTTGTTCTGCATTCTCAAACAGTCTTTCCCTCACACATACACACACATACACACACACACACACACACACACACACACACACAGACGCCACAATCCAGCCCACACGTACTTAGTGAACATACATACAGTGGGCGTTCCACCCATCCCCCACATACACACATACATATATGCACCCCTCCCCTCTGAAAAAGACATAATTCACTTGCACATTCTCCTCCCCCACACACTTTTCCTCTCCATAAAACTCCACACACACATGGTATATACACACTAAACCACATGCACATATGCACTAAAGCAATCACACACACATATACACTTAAATACCCTGCATATACACACACTGAAATTCTCTACATATACACACACACACACACACACACACACACACACACACATACAAATAGATGCATGCACACAACTGCAAACACATATACACCATGCTGCACCATATGCATGTCAACATGCCTTATCATACATATATATGTATTTAAAACACATGCACAGCAAACCCACCCACACACACACACACACACACACACACACACACACACACACACACACACACACACACACACACACACTCTCTCGCTCTTTCCCCCTTTATCTCTATTCCTCTCTCTACCTCGTACAGTTCCATGCATGAGCCTCCCCAGTATCTGATGGGTTGCAATTGTAATGTACTGTAGCATTTGAATGATGTGTGTCTCTGCATGTTGGGGATTACATTATAGATTCATAGCCCATAAATGCACTCCTGCTAACAGCAGCCAGCCCTTTAGGTATTATAGCTTCCAGGGGGGGCGGGCTGAACACAGGAGGAACAGCAGATAAAAGGAGTCTATTAAAGGAGAGGTGTCATTGGTGCCACTGATCATAATTCCATTGTTGAGGTATATTAAAATAGAAAAATACTGTACAATTTTCCAAACTCACATTGGTTTCTCATACAGCATCTCTGTAAAGTATGTGTATTCAGCAGTATTCACTTTCTCCACTAAACGGCTCGCTGCAGCTCCCCCCCCCCCCCCCCTCTCCTACACAGCCAAACTCAACCTGAGCACACACAAAGTCACAGCCGAAATAAAAACAATAAGTGTGGCTTGATATTGAGTAAGAAAAAGGTTTATAGGTTGATAAACGCTGTGAGAATGGGTCTGCAGAGAGAATTTCAGAGAGATCCCAACTGTCTGTTATCAGCCTGCAGCCAGGGAGTGTGTGTGTGAGGAAGCCCGTGGATTGGTCAATTTGGACCAATCAGCGGGGGCTTAACGTAACGGCTCCGCGGACGTAACATAACGGCTCCACGGATTGGCCCATTTAGTTCCGGGTACGTGCTTACGAAAGCACGTACCCGGAACTAAATGGGAAGAATCAAATGACGATGACGTCATGATGACGTTTCACCAACGAGGCGTTTTGGGGAGGTATTTTCTGTGTTAGAGTTTTACTCGCTACAGGGTGTACTTTAAGGGTTTTGACTCTGCACACCGTTTACATGCAGAAAAACCTTCATAACACACAAGGGGACGGGTAATAACCGGAAAAGCATGACATGGGACCTTTAAGCAAAATGCTGGCTAGAAAAACACAACTATTATGTACATTTTCTATGTTGTCCTTTTGTGACAACATAGCATATCGCAGGTTTTCCTTTTGTTCAATCTGTAGTCACATTTTCTGCTAGAATTATCTTCACACCATCATTAACAAAACTCAATTGTTTAAAAAGGGTATGCAGTAAATGAACATGTTTGTAAAATGCTTAAATTATTCTCACATACAAGCTGACATATGACCAACATTATGAATCTTTCTTATTTCTCTCACAAATGATTTCACACAACATGGCAGCAATTAAAACCTAACTTACAACACACAGTGAACCCTACTGCATTGGTGCAGATGAAGTCATTGAAACATTAATAAAAAGCACTTTGACTTTGTGTAAAAAAATCTTGGTTGAATGGAAGACACAGTGAGGTGAAATATTACATTGACTTACACGTACAATAGAATGGGACTTTTTGGTTTGGATTTGTTAAAAGAACACAGAGAGGCAAGGGAATACAATAATGCTATGTACTGTGTGGTGCAGTGAAGTATGAGTAAAGGTTTAGACATGTTATGGAAATGACGGTGAAGCACTAAAACAGATAACTGTTAGAGAGGCCAGCACCATGTTCAGCTCATCAGAAAACCAACCACCACATCCCACACGAGCATCTACAGATCTATATACTGTAGATATATCAGAGGTTATATCAGTAATGATGGGTTTGTTCTGTTTGAGAGTTTCTGTAAGCACAAGAGCAGGGCCCTGGAGCATTGTCCATGTATTGTTTGCAGACATCATAATGTTGTCAATGAAACTATGGAACAAATATGTTCTTAACTTTAAACTGAGAGATTGGGATTGAGTCCTTGTCTGGGACGTATTATAAATCAGTTCTCCAGCACTCCATATTTCAGTTGAACTTATCACAAGCTAATAATCACAGGAAATATTAAAAGTATAAAACAAGAGAACATTAGCCGGTGTTGGAGCTATACATTGATTTGTTTTTATTTAATAGTTAAACATTTATTTTGTTGCTGTTTTTGTTTATAGTACTTTTATTATTATTTAGTGTGATTATTTAAGTAAATTAAAGTAGTAATAGTTAATAGTAATAGTTTCAGAGTCATCAGGGGTAGGAATTCCTGGTGAGCCGCTCCCCCTGTGTATCCACTGTGTGTCCAGTATCACCTGCCACCCCCACCCCCTTCATTACCATTCTCTACCTGTCCACCACACTCCCTCTAACTTTCAAACTCCCCCATATTCCCCATCCCTCTCTCCCATTATTTCCTGTCCTCTGTCTCCTGCTGATCTCGAATAAATGCATATGATGAACCGAAACTGTTCAAAACTAGAATAAATGAACATCATTTTGACCCTGTTCAAGAGGACAAGCAGCAATCTCCTCCTTTTTAGGGCCAGTTTGATGATTTGGATTCAAAGATTCAAAGGCTTTATCATCATATGCACAGAGCTACAGTGTAGATATACAATACACATCTGAAGTCCCAGGCTCTTCCAACAATTAACATAAATATATATAATACATAAAACAATCAAGCAAAGATAAAAACAATAAAAACAGTGCAAGAGAAAACAGAGTATAAATAAAATAGCAATACGGGAGAAGTTAACTATATACAGTACAAGTAAAATAGAAAAAAGACTATAATCTCCTGAAACAAAAAATGGTTGAGATTTAGTTAGCTTAGCTTAGCTTAGTTTAGCATGAGCCCTTTATATGTATGTATCGGGAACAGAACCTCTTCCGGGGGTCCAGCATGCTGCGAACACCAACAGTGATGTTCAGGTTCATTTATTTGTACCCGTAGGTAGATTCTGTTTGCAGAGAAAAAGACAAGGGTTCCATCCTGACACTAAAAACAAACAAACACAAACAACAGACACATCTCTAATAAAAGTACAAGTATACCTTGCTCAACCAAATCTCAAAAATATTTAAGAAACATTTTAAGAAGGAAAACACCAGTACAAACATGGACATTCAAAATTCACAATTAAATAAATAAATAAAAATAGGCATCTGTTTGATGCTCCTATGATTTGTTAATTTGTGCAATAGCTGCTGGGATAAAACTGTTTTTATACCGCTTCGTTCTACTCCTTGGGACGAGTAACCTCCGGCCCGAAGGAAGAAGCTTGAATTCTGAGTGCAGAGGGTGGGAGTCATCGTCTAATATGGAGCTGGATAACCGCTGTAACTGCCTGAGGTACAGGGTCTCCAGGTTTAGCTGTGGCTCACCAATCAGTCTGCTGGACCACTTTATGATCTGACTCAGAGAGTTTCTGCTCTTTAAAGTCAGATTACCAAACCATGACATTAGTGAAAAAGACAGAATTGACTCGATAAAAGCACGATAAAACATAATCATCATGGTTTTGTCAATGTTAAAATAGGACAATTTCCTATTGTTGCTGGTGCCCCCTTTTGCACACAGCTTCACAGTTTGGATCAGAGCTCAATTTTGAGTCAATAATTGTCCCGAGATATTTGTATGATTGCACAAATTCTACTTTCTGATTCTGGATTGTTAAGACTTCATGTATGTGGGGATGTATTCCAAATTCAATGATCATGTCCTTGGTTTTGCTTATGTTCAGTTGTAGATAGGACTCCTCACACCACCTGACAAAGTCGTCAATGACAGGGCCGTGGCTGGTCTCATTGTCCTCGAGCCTATTAACAATTACAGAGTCATCTGCATACTTTAAAATAGTCCTATTTTCCCACCTACTTTGACACATATTAGTGTAAAGTATAAATAATAGTGGTGAAAGGACACATCCGTGTGGGGAGCCGGTGGAGGAGCTGACTTGATCAGATAAGGTCCCATTCACCCTCACTCTTTGTGTCCTATTGGTTAAAAAATCAAGAATCCAGCCCATGAGATTATTGCTTATTTCAAATTGTTCTAAAAGTCTGCCAATTAGAATATGAGGTTGAATTGTGTTAAAAGCAGAGGAAAAATCAACAAATAAAAGTCTAGCATGAGATCCCTTTCCCTCCAAGTGTTTAAAAAGTAAGTCAGATAAAGTGACCGTGGCATCCTCCACTCCTCTGTGTGGCCTGTAAGCAAACTGCATGGGATCGAGTGCATGCTCAGTCTTCCGTAAGATTTCTGCTCTGACTAGTTTTTCCAATGTCTTCATTAGAATTGATGTAAGTGCAACTGGTCTAAAATCATTAAGAGTTTTGGGGCCTCTGGATTTGGGAACAGGGACTACCACAGCATCCTTCCAAACCTTTGGCACATGCTGTGTCTGTAAAGACATATTAAAAATGTAGTGGAACACAGGGCTAAGTTCTTTTGCGCAAAGTTTAAGTAAACGACCGCAGATGTTGTCAGGTCCATGACTCTTATTTATTTTTACTAAACGGAAGACCTTTTCCACTTCCCTCTGATCTATGTTAAAATGCTTATTGTCTTCAAGTTTAAGCTTCAGTTCAGATATGTTATTACTGAAATCAAATGTGTCAAATCGAGAAAAAAAGTGATTTAGTGCATTTGCAAACTCAACATCTGAATGAAAGCCATCCAGAGTCACATGGCAGCTCTTTGTTTCCCGGAGGCCTGTTATGGTTTTCATGCTACTCCAGACTGAGCCAAGGTTGTTTGCAGCCATTTTGTTTTGTAATTCAGATTTAAAATTCTGTTTAGCTTTCAGAATTTCTATTTTAAGTTCCCTATTAGCATCATGCAGATCAGAGGCACTTCCCTGTTTAAAAGCTTGTTTCTTTTTCTGAATGCTGGACTTAACCGCCTTGGTCACCCATGGTTTGTTATTAGGATATATTTTAACTTGCTTACACGGAATAATCATGTCTTTACAAAAGGATGTACATGAGCATGTTACATCAACAAGTTCATCCAAGTCGGCACCACAAGACTCTTTGAACATATCCCAATCAGTGCAGTCATAACATTCCTGCAAACAGGCTACAGATTCTTCTGTCCAGACATGTATGTCCTTTGTCAATGTTTTCTCTCGCTTCAAAACTGTTTTGTATATGGGCAGTAAATGCACACAGTTATGATCAGCAGAGCCCAGTGGGGGTAATGGGACTGACTTATAGGCTTCCTTTACTGACCCATAACACAGGTCTAATGTTTTATCCCGCCTGGTTGGACAGGAGACATATTGATAAAAGTTAGTGAGTGTCTTTTTAAGGGTCACATGGTTAAAATCCCCACGTATAAAGTTTGGTGCGTCAGGTGAAATTGACTGCAGTTTTTGCACCAAATCAAAAATAGTGCTGGAGGCAGAGGTGGCATTTGCCCTGGGATGGATGTACACTATTGTTATAAAAACTTGGGGAAACTCACGGGGCAGGTAGAAGGGACGCAATGAAACAGATAAAAGTTCAACATCTGGGGTGCAAATGCGTTCTCTGACAGTCACAGAGCTACAGTACTGTTTGTTTACGTACAAACATACTCCGCCCCCTTGAGTTTTTCCTGTCACTTCTGCCTTTCGATCCAGACGAAAGGGAGCTCCGAAACCGTCAATAAACAGATTGTTGTCCTGGTTACAGTCTGTGAGCCATGTCTCAGTGAAGGCCAAAACACAGCAGTCCCTGAAATTCTTCT
>CALSBZ010041883.1:6620-24909 GCA_943591055.1 Gobionotothen gibberifrons
CGATCCTCAATGTGAAGCAGTTACGCTCTCTTGGTTTACTGTCACATGACCGGAAGTGCATTTTCAAAACAAAGGACCACAGATTCCAGCAGCACACTAGCAGCTGTCTCACAATGACTTCTGTTGCTTTTAGCTGACATTTTTCACCGGAATTAACAGAAACCTTGTTGTTGTTGGTGGTATTTTATTCCCTCCAACATGGCGGGTCCGCTGCTGGAGTTTGAGACGGAGATGTTCCTCAGTCTGTTTGAGGTTGACGGGCTGCTGGTGGCGGCGGAGGGCATGGGGATAGACCGCATCCTGCTGCAGTTCATGCGGGTTTACTCCGAGCAGGGCAGCCTGGTCCTGCTGCTGAACACCACCACACCTGAGCAGGTGAGCAGGGAGATCACGTGTGTTATATGAAGGCTTCTGAAGGAGCCAGGTGCCCAGTAAGCGAATTAAGGCGCCACTACGGAAGCCCATGAGGGACGTTTCTTAAATGACACGTGAATAATATTCAAATAATTCCATTTTACAGCTGGTTAAATGCCGTTTTCATTTAAACTTTTTTAAAAATGTGTTTGAATTGCTTGTGTTGGACCATTTTCAAATGTCAAAGTCCATCGTACAGCAGCCTAAGTCTTTATACATCCAATATCATGTTTAAATATTGCTTGCACAAATTGCTTGGAAAAATCAGTAAATTACTGTCTTTTTTTGAGCCTCATAGTGTTTACTTTTTTATATTTGAATTGCATTTTAATGTTGTCAACTGTAAAGCCAGGTATGACCCTGAAAGTGAACTGTGTAACATACCTTTCACAAGTCATATAACTACCACATAAGTATGTGAGAATGAAAATGCTTGTGGTAAATTCTAATACCATTATGGAATCACATTTTTAAGTCTACATTATGATTGTATTCTAGGCAAGATAACTTTAAGTATAACAGTCTTATAATATGACTCCTGGGTACAGATGTCAGATACTTCTTGCTGCAAATAACATTCAAATTCAAATCCAAAGGTTTCATTGTCATATGCAGAAATGGCAATGAAATTCTTCTGACCCGAGCTCCTCCATGTAAAGATACTTTAATCTCTCTCTCTCTCTCTCTCTCTCTCTCTCTCTCTCTCTCTCTCTCTCTCAGGAGTATTTCACAGAGCAGCTGCGAGTGGAGGGTGTGACCCACCTGCCGAGGACGGTGACCAGCGACGTGCAGAGCGCTGAGAGATACAACGTGTACACGGAGGGAGGGGTGCTGTTCGTCACCAGCAGGATCCTGGTGGTCGACTTCCTCACTGACCGCGTCCCGGCTCATCTGATCTCAGGTCAGATCACGGATACAATGATTGTTTGTTACATAGTGTGATGTTAGTGATCAAAGATTCAAAGGTTTTATTGTCATATGCACAAAGCTACAGTGTAGAGATGGCAATGAAATGCTTCCGACCTGAGCTCCTCCAACAATGCAACATATATAATAAAATACAAAAATACAAAATAAAAAATAGCGCAAAAAGTCTATATGTAAATAATATTAGTTATTTTATTTTAGGCGCCTTTCATGACACCCAAGGACACCGTACAATTTGTTAAAAAAGAAACCGCTAATAGGCAACAGAACATGATAAAAACACAAACAGGAAATGAGGAGTTCTTTTCCAAAACGCTATACATCCATTTTAATAGTTTTCAGGAAAATGACATTTTTTACCTAGACCCACACATTTTGTTAATATTAAATTTATAGATATATATATATATAGGATATATAGCGATTTGGCATGAAACGTTGATAGAGCAGTGAATAGGTTCAGTACACAGCAAAATGGCACAACAAACTCCATTTTCAATTTGGCTTTTATAGCGTTTTGGAAAAGAACTCCTCAAATCATGGAGGAGACAATCAAGTGGACACAAATGAAACATATAATAGGGAGCACTACAGTGAGTAAGCAGATTTGAACAGATGGGTTTTTAATTGGGATTTGAATATGATGATTGTGTCTGACTGTCTGACTGTCGGATGTGCGGGGAGAGGGAGTTCTAGAGTCTGGGAGCAGTGCAGCTAAAAGCCCGAGCACCCATGGTGACGATGCGTGGGGTGGGGACGGTTAGCAGACCAGCAGAGGGGGAGCGAGAGGGGGTGTACTCCTGAAGAAGGTCAGCCAGATAGGGAGGGGGGGGGGTTGTTATGTAGGGCTTTGTAAGTGAGCAGTAGGTTTTTGAAGTTGATACGGGATTGAACAGGGAGCCATATTAGTTATTTCTAAACATGGAACAATTGTTGTCATTTATTTGCATTCTCGACCATAATGGTGGTTATTACTATCTCTTCGACCTGTGTTTGATTATATATTTGTTATGGCTTTATTGTAGAATTAGTAATTGATTAAAAAATATATATTTGTTTCATGATTTTGCTGTTTTTTTTGGTGTTGATTTTCAAGATTTTTGCGGGAAATGATGCCTTTCTTCTCCTAACATTCCCCGCTTTGTCCCTGTAAATCTAAGGTACTTTAAATGTTAAGTTTAAAGGTGAATGTCCCATATATAGACTACTAAACATTTTAAATGATGCCGTATTTATTCATGTGTGTTACATTGCATTATAACCAACAGAAACCCAGACTAACATGCACACACTCTCTCTCTGAATCTCGCCCTCAGGCATCCTGGTGTATCGTGCTCATACAATCATCGAGTCGTGTCAGGAGGCCTTCATCCTCCGTTTGTTCAGACAGAAGAACAAGACGGGCTTCATTAAAGCGTTCACTGACAAGGCCACGTCCTTCTCCTCCGGATTCTGCCAGGTGGAGCGAGTGATGAGGAACCTCTTCGTCAAGAAGCTCTACCTGTGGCCCAGGTATGAGACCTACTTCACGGCACACTTAGACACTTCATCGCATGAAAAGCACATATGAGATAAGATAAGATGGAACTTCGTTTATCCCCTTGGGGAAATGCAGGCGTTTATAGCAGCAACAGGGTCAGAGTTAAAAACAGGATTCACACAAGGTACAAATAAAAGACAAAATAGAATACAAAAATTTAAATAATAATACAAAATTGTTTTTTAAATAAAGTGTGTCTGTGCGTATTCAATGTCTGGGAGCAGGGGCGGTTCTAGGGGAGGGCCAGGGGGGGGCCAGTGCCCGACCTCTGTGGCCCCCCTAAAAATTAAAAGTGACATTTAAAAAAAAAATATGATTTATGGTACTATAACTATAATAAGCTGAAACTAACAGTAATAACTATAAAATCTATCTGAAATAAATAAGTGTACTGAAACAAATACCAATAACTGTATTGCATTGTTTTCTTATGCGCAATTACTTCATACTGTCTAGTTCTCTTTTTCGTCCTGCATTTATTGTGCCCCCCTCAGAAAATAACTGGCCCCCCTCAGAAAATAACTGGCCCCCCCAGTCAAATTGGTCTAGAACCGCCACTGTCTGGGAGGGAGGGTTTGTTTATTTTGTTTTAATTTGATTTCTGTATTATTGTTATTATTTGTAGCGTACATACAGTATGTATTAGGGCTGCTCAATTAATCGTATTTTAATCGCGATTACGATTATGGCTTGCAACGATTACGAAAACAACGTAATAAAATAAAACGATTATTTTTGTATTATTATTATTAATAATTATTATTAATTATTAATTAATTATTTATTTTTTTGACAAAATAGAATCAAAAAATTCAAATAATAATACAACATTTGTTTTTAAATAAAGTGTGTCTGTGTGTATTTATATGTCTGGGAGAGAGGGTTGGGTTTGTTTTATTTTTTAATTTTTTTAATTTCTGTTTGTCTGTAAATGGACTGTACTTATAAAGCGCTTTATCCAGTCTTTACGACCCCTCAAAGCGCTTTACATACTACATGTCGTTCACCCATTCACACCCATTCACACAGAGCAGTACCACTTGCTCTAGGACCTAACATTCACACACACTCACACACCGTTGGCCATGCCATCGGGAGCAACTCAGGGTTAAGTATCTTGCCCAAGGATACATCGACATGTTGACTGCATGGGCTGGGATCGAACCCACAACCTTCTGGTTGAAAGACGACCGCACTCCCTCGCAGCCACAGTCGCCCTGTATTATTGTTATTATTTTTAGCGTACATACAGTATGTATTCTGCATTTTATATATTTAGTAAGTAGTCTGTTGTCTAATTTACATTTTTGTTTTGTACTTTTAATTATTTTATTTAAAATATATATATATATATTTTGTGCTTTTGGTTGTACGTGTTGTGTATTAATCTCAATACAAATGTGATCACAATTTGTTTGAATAAAGTCATAAAGTAACTGTTGAAACCAGATATCACAGTATATAATAATAATCTGTAACCTGCTGTATTCGACAGGTTTCAAGCGTCAGTGAACACAGCGCTGGACAGACACAAGCCGGAGGTGGTGGAGCTCAACGTGTCGCTGACTCCGGCCATGAGGGCCATCCAGAGCTCCATCCTGGACATCATGAGCGCCTGTCTGAAGGAGCTGAAGCGCTACAACCCCAGCCTGGAGGCCGAGGACCTCTCCCTGGAGAACACGCTGGGAAACGCCTTCGAAAAGGTGTTTGAATGGAGTTGGATGTTGAAATGAAAAGTCTTCTTTATTTAGAACGACAAATATAACCTAAAACAAGAACAGGCTTTTTTAAACATACTCTCTCCAGTACAGCTTAGCTCTGAGTGTTAGCGATGCTTGCTAATGTAAACACAGACCATATGACGTCCAAAACACGCATTGTCTCTCATTGGGTACGGAGGAAAGGAGAGAGGGTTTGGTTTTCTGACACACCGGGGACACATATTTATAAAATGCATTTAGCATGATAGGTCCCCTTTAAAGACAGCACACATGGCATTCTTATGACGGGTGTTTGATCTGATTAGGTGTCTAATTTGGAAAGCTGAGTGTCCTGTATTTGAGGTTTGGTTGTGTTTGGCTTACTCTTATCCAGACGATCCGTCACTACCTGGACCCCCTGTGGCACCAGCTGGGATCAAAGACCAAGGCTCTGGTCCAGGACCTGAAGGTGCTGAGGGTGCTGCTGCTCTACCTCACCCAGTACGACTGCGTCACCTTCCTCAATCTACTCGAGTCTCTGCGCTCCAGCCAGAAGAACTTTGGATCCAACTCAGGTAAACTACATCTTACTTTGAAATACTGTGGGTGAATATTGAACCTAATATTTGTGCTTAACCCTTGTGTTGTGTTCGAAAGCTGTTACCGTTCATGGTATTCTGAGAGAAAGGTGGAGTTCCCGTGGGGGGGGGGGGGGGGGGGGGGGGGGGGGGGCGGGGGGGGTGTTGGAAAAAATTTTTTTTAAGGGGGGGGAGGGGGGGGGGGGAGGGGTGTCTAAAGTCAAAGGTGAATCTTGATTGGGCCAAATTGTACCTCGAGTCACCCAAAACAATTCTGCTGGGTCTCCCCAGACCCCAACACCAAATTATACACTTTTTCTTTTAGAGACCTTCAGACTTGGCACAAATTGTCAAAATCAGTGTTGTAGTGTTTATATATCTGTTAGAGCAGTGGTTTTCAAACTGTGGGGCGCGACCCCTGTTGGGTCGTGGAGGTACTGCAGGGGGGTCGCGGGAAGATTTTTTTTTTTTTATTTATTTATTTTTTACCAGTTTTAATTAGGCCAAATTAATTCACAGTATCTATTACAAGCACTTTTGTTCATGTGTAATCCATAATAAAATATAAAATGATAGTTGGATCTTTGTATCTTATTATTATTAGCAGAGAAAATGTAATGTTTTTACAACAATATACAATTAATCCTACCAATATAGATGGGAACCGGGTTGGGGGGGCCCGAAAATATTTCCAATTACCCAAGGGGGTCCCGACTGAAAAAGTTTGGGAACCACTGTGTTAGAGGATATCATGAAGCCTTGTTCAGATACAAAAAACTAGAGCGTAGTTATTATATCATTTGAACTTGAAACGGGTCACGGGTGACCCCAACACAACATAAGGGTTAAGAGATTTGTATGCATGTCTTTGGCTCTTTTCTGCTGTAACAATGTGCATTTCCCCTCTGGGACTAATAATGGTTCTGATTCTGGTTCTGGTTCTGGTTCTGATTCTGGTTCTGATTCTGGTTCTGATTCTGGTTCTGGTTCTGGTCCTGGTTCTGATTCAGCACCTTTTATCTGAGTTTTGTTTGTTTATGCTACCATCAGGGTGGTTATTCCTCGACTCCAGCACCTCCATGTTTATGAACACCAGAGGAAGAGTGTACCGCTTCCCAGAGAGCAAGAAGAAAGTCAAACTGGGAGCGGAGGCAGAGAAACCGAAGCCATCCTCAGGTACCTGACATCTGCATCCTTTTCTGCTTGCATGTGTATTCATATTAGATTGCTAAAGGCTCACATTGTGTGTTTGTGTTTCAGAGGTGAAACGGCAGCTGGTGCTGGAGAAGAGCCCGAAGTGGGAGGCTCTGACCGAAGTACTGCAGGAGATCGAGAAGGAGAACAAGAGCTCTGAACATGAACCAGGTCAGAGTGATATACAGGTCCATTGTGTCAACACTGCACCTCATTTTCTATCATTTAGATTAGCATATAATGTACTACTTTTACCGAATTTCATAGAAGCCATGTTTAAGTTTCCCAAAGGCGTAATAATTGAAATGAATCTACATAGGAAACGCATATAAGAAAATTAAATCTACAATTCTATTTTAAATGTACATCCAGCAGAAAGGCCAATATACACAGCTCTTCAGGGTATGCTGCTTTGTCATGGTTCACTGGTTCGTCTTATACACGTTACACTTGCAGTAACGGCAAACTAGTCCCCCTGAATCTGCAGAAAATACGACTATAGAACAGAACAGGGCTTTCTCCCAGTATACGTTTCTTTTGTTTCAAAGCACAGGGGGTCCGCGGGGTCTTAAAAAGTATTAAAAGTTGATAAATCAATTTAGCGAAAATGAAGGCTATTAAAAAGTATTAAACGGCATTTCCCAAGGTATTACATTGTGTAGCTTGTTTCCAATAAGTATATAAATGGTCCAAAGAGGTTGTATTCTACAGTGTGCCTGAATGTAATCATTGCATAGGTGTGTAGTGTGATTCTGTGTAGTTTATTGATGGCATCCCGTTGGGTTTGACGTCACCTGAACAGGACATCGCACGCTCACTGCTTGATAGCGTGCGAAGCTCCGTTTACGCCGGTTGCTAAGCAACATCGTTATGGGGAAATGCAAGTCTGCGTCCAAATGGTTGGAAGATAAGGAGGAAGGACAATCAATACTGTATATAGTCAATGTGAGGTAAAGTGTGTCGCCAAGGTAACCGGTTAAAACTTGAAGTGGCGATGAGGTTTTAAAATGTTTGGAAAGGGTCTTAAAAAAGGTCTTAAAAGGAATTACATTTGACTTCAGGATTCCTGCATGTACCTTGAAGCAGGAAAAGCCCATGTTTATAACTAAATATTTTTACTAATAACCAATAGCTGCATTACATTTGAGTCTGTCAGTAAGCCAGTTATCTAAGATCAGGACTACTTGTACCTTTTTCTGCAGTTTATTTGCGGGTACATGGAAAGAGTAAGGAGTAGCTCAAGTAATTTGAAAGAGGTAGAGATAAGGATTTAGATTTAGCTCTAACACCTGAACATCAGAGGTTAAACGTCTTTGCAGAGGAAACAGTCGGCTAAAAGGGATGGATTAACAATTGAATTAGGGCCAATTAGGTTCTGTCCTTGATATAAGAAACTCTTAGTCCTCTCACACTAATAAGATTTGGGCGACTAATTGATTACTCGATTTATCAGATCTCTACAAAGAATCGTGCAAAGGCTCCTCTTTATGTGTTGAGTTTCCTAGAGATGAGTTTAGACATTTGTCAGAAAAGGGTTGGACAGCATTAAAAAAAGATGCTTTGTAGAATCTTTGTTGACTAAAAAATGACCTATGAATTGACTAATCGACAAAAGAGGACAGTCTTAGTCACATGATGACGTTGATTACTGATAATCTAAAGAGGTTTCCCACAATCCCGAATACAAAAATGTGTATATACCTATATATATATATATACACAATCAACAGACACATTTATACATATGCACAGATTAAGACATAAATAAAAGCACAACAATCAATATATACAAAATAACAGTCACTTCAATATCTTTGGGATACATTTGGATGATAATGGCACAATGTAGAATGTTGCAGACTGAATTCACACCATTAAGAAAGAGTCTCTGTCATCAAAAAGTGAAAGGTATTATATTATTGTACAGAATTATACTTAAAGTGGACCTATCATGCTATATTTGAATAATATAGTGTAGGCCCATACCTATATAAGGCATATTTATACTTTTTATTTTTCAAAATACCAAACAGATCATGCATTTTAGCCATTCCTCATTTCGCTCAATTTAACACTGTCTTTTCATGGGCTGATTCTGTGAGAACAGCACCATCTACAGGCCTGGCATATGTACTACAGCGTTTCCAGCGCTTTCGAACGGCAATGTCCGTGGCTGTCTCCTCCTGATTGGTGGAGTTGGCCCAATAGCCGTAGCGCCACTTCTGTGACGTCATAGAAGTGTTCAAATCTGGATCAGTCTGTATCAGATCCGTTGCAGCCCCTTTTTAAGAGATTTGGGTATGGAGGAAAATAGAGAGGGTTGTGTTTTCTGACACTTGGTGAGTTCCCTGGAACACCGGGGACACATATTCATGTAGAAAAGACGTATAAAAGTGCATTTTGAATGATAGGTCACCTTTAAATATGGCAGTATTTTATCTGCATTTTCTGCATAACTCTGAAAATGGAACGTGTCTAACGTGTCCCCAGGTCGGGTTCTGATCTGTGCCAGTGATGACCGGACCTGTGCCCAGCTGCAGCAGTACATCCGGCTGGGCTCCGACTCGCTGCTCCACCGCCTCTACGCCCGCACCGTCGGCAAAAGTGACGCCGCTGCAGCCGCCGCCCTCGATCTCGATTGCCACAAAAAGGGCAACAGCTGGCCGAAAAAAGGAGCCAAGGGAAAAGAGCCGGCGCAGAAAAAACCCACAAAGAGTAAAAAAAGACCCTCGCTGACTCTGACCCAGATGGTGGGGAAGGACGGGGCGGAGGAGGCGGCCATGATGGGCAGCAGTGGAGACGAGGATGAGGAGGAGGAACAGATGAAGCTGGGTTTGTCATCAGATGCTTATTACGGAGTTCTGAAGGAGCCGCTGACTGTCATCCACCCTCTGAAGGGCCTCACTGACCCCCACAGCCTCACCAGGGTGCTGCACGAGGTGGAGCCCAGCTTCGTGGTGCTGTACGACGCTGAGATCAGTTTCGTTCGCCAGCTGGAGATCTACAAAGCTATCCGGCCCGGGAAAACACTGAGGGTGTATTTCCTCATCTACGGAGGCTCCACGGAGGAACAGAAGTACCTGACGGCGCTGTCCAGAGAGAAGAGAGCCTTCGAACACCTCATCAGGTCAGAAACACGCTGCTCTCTGTCTGGTGATGTTTTGTTGTGTTGGTTTCTCTTTGGTGACTGTGTGTGTTTCTCCGCAGGGAAAAAGCTACCATGGTGATCCCAGAGGAGAGGGAGGGGCGGGAAGACACTAACCTGGACCTGGCAAGGAATTTAGGGCCGGCAAACGCCACCACCAACACCCACAAAGCAGGCATGTCTGTAGAACTGAAACGACTAGTCGCTATTTTCAACTATTTTGATGAGTGATTAATTGTTAGTTATTCTTCTTGCAAAAATGGCAGATTCCAGAGAGAAATACGGACACTGGAATGGAACTTTTTTATGATTTTCTGAACTTAAAGATATATTATAACGTTAAAGGAGACCTATCATGCTATATTTGAATAATATATTGTAGGGCCATACCTATATAAGGTATATTTATACGTTTTCTTTTTCAAAATACCAAACAGATCATGCATTTTAGCCATGCCTCATTTCGCTCTATTTTGCTCTCATCCACCCTGTCTTTGCATGACCACGCCCCCCTGCAAAGGAGGGGGCCGAGTTACGAGTCTCATGTTACCATGCTGTTACTATGCTGTTACCATGCTGTTACCATGCTCTTACCATGCTGTTACCATGCTGTTATCATGCTGTTACCATGCTGTTACCATGCTGTTACCATGCTGTTACCATGCCACGGCAACCTCTCATTCCCCTGATTGGTGGACAAAGGTGCATTTTGCATGATAGTTCCCCTTTAAATCAAAAATCGAAAATAATTGGTATTGAAGATAAATATTCTGATGCCAGTAAAAGTAGGCTTTTATCTACTAAGAAAAAGACCTGCAAGGACATTGTGCATTTCTGTTAAAAGAGTCAGATTCCTTTTTATTTATTGTTTTGTGGATTTATTTTATATATTTAGGACACTAGGACATCTATTGGTTCCCCTGGACAGTTTATTTTGTCTTACCTTATAAAAGTCCTCACGATTTCTTAAATAAGTGTCTAATTCTTTCCCCATTTCCTGTCCACTAACCAGGAGGTCAGGAGCAGCCCAAAGAGCCGTCCCGAGTCATCGTTGACATGCGTGAGTTTCGCAGCGAGCTGCCCTCGTTGCTGCACCGCCGCGGGCTGGACATCGAGCCCGTCACGCTGGAAGTGGGCGACTACATCCTGACCCCGGACACGTGCGTCGAGCGGAAGAGCGTCAGTGATCTGATTGGCTCCCTGCAGAGCGGCCGTCTCTACACTCAGTGTCTCTCCATGACTCGATACTACAAAAGACCAGTGCTGCTCATTGAGTTTGACCCAGCAAAACCCTTTTCCTTGATGGCTCGCTCTGATTTCCGTCATGAGATATCGGCCAATGACATTTCTTCCAAACTCACCTTACTCACTTTGCATTTCCCTCGGCTCCGTATTCTCTGGTGCCCGTCCCCCCACGCCACTGCCGAGCTCTTCGAAGATCTGAAGAAAGGTCGCCTGGAGCCGGATGGTGCCGCGGCTCAGGCCGTCACAGCCGAGTCAGACATGGTGGCCGAATCAGCTGACCTCTACAACCCCGGGCCGTATGACTTCCTGTTGAAAATGCCTGGGGTCAATATGAAAAACTGCAGGGCTCTTGTGAAAAACGCAGACAGCCTGGCAGATTTAGCCAAACTCAGCCAGGAAAGGTTGGCAGAAATACTGGAGAATGCTAAAAATGCTAAGCAGCTGTTTGAGTTTCTGCATAATGATGCTGATGTCCCTGCTCCTGTGCAGAAGGGCAAGTGGACATGATGGGTGTGGAAATTGAATTGCTTCAAGAGGGATTAATCAAATGGGCTTTCTTCTTCTTCAAACTGACTTATGTATATAATTATAATGTTCCTGGTATCAGGAGGATTAGTTTTCAATGTACATTGTGATGATAATGGCATGATGTAAAATGATGCCGACTGAATTCACACCGTACAGAATAAGTCTGTCATCAAAAAGTATTATATTTGTGTACAGAATGAACTGATATACTGCAATGTTTTTTTCTATTGTATTTTGTAAACTACTCTGAAAATGGGACATGTTCTTAAATAACTTGGCAGAATCAAATATTTTATAATTGTTTTGTTTACCTTTTGTTTAAATAAATACATCTTTCTAGAACAACGCTGTTTTATAACCCCTTTATTGTACCTTTTAGAAACTCCACTTTATGATTTGTAAAAAGTCAATAAAAAAGGTGTAAAATGAAAATCACCCATTAGCTGGGCATGGTGTTGCTCAGTTTCTGAAAAACTGCATTCATTCAAGAAAATAGACACACAATTAGTTGTATTATTGGGTGGTCATACATACAAGGAAGTCCTGGGACTACATCATGAAATCTAAAAGGAGTTTCCTGCATTACTTTGACTGTATAGTGTTGTGAGAATGAGCATTTGTGATTTGTGTCACCTTGAATATCTACCAGATTCACACAGCAACCACTACATAACACTACTCATCATATGTGAGGGGAAAAAACAGACATAGGATATTCTTTATGAGTGTTCAACGTATGAGTGTTGTTGTGATGTAGTTTAGTTTGAAAACAAATCGAGTCATGCTGATGATGGTAGGACGATAAATGCTGACTGACCGGTAAACAGGACAGATCCCTCCGCCACTCCCCCCCAAGGCTTCGTCATTACGTCACTCCGCATCCGAGCCTAGACCCAGTCGCAGCCATTTTACTCCGCGAAATAAACTTCATTCTCACAGCTACAGGAAACAAAACAACACACACGCGGCCATTCCCCCGGGATAATGGATATCTCATTGTGAACAGAACACAATCCGGTTTCAAGTCTTCTCAAATAGGTGAGTCCACAGACCCGGGGCGACGCTGTCTTGTTATTAGCATGTGTTAGCATGTGTTAGCTTAGCCGAGCTAACTGAGGTGGTTGTTGTTGAGCAGCGTTTGTGATAAGCAGACGAGGCTTGGTGCAATAACACAGCAATGTGGACATTAAGGGTTTGACTGCTACTCACATTGAGGTGTTTCAAGTCATTGTAAGAATGGCCGCTTCATCATGTTTTTAATTATTGGCACTGTCTGCACTCACCTGTCAGATTTAAAGTAGCTAAACAACGTTAGCTGATCCCACACCCACCTCTGCGATAACAGACACTGCAGACAGCCAAGCCAGGCAATAACACCTGTATAGGAAATATGTGTCCTTTCTCCTAATGCTATCTAGTTGTCAAGGAGAGATGGTACTTAGACCTTGTACTTGAGTAAAAAGTAGAAGTACCACATGTAGGAATACTCTTGTTACAGTAAAAGTCCTGCATTCAAAATGTGACTCAAGTAAAAGTACAAAAATATACTTAAAGTACCGAAAGTGAAAGTACTCATTATGCACATTGGCCCATTTCAGATGAAGCTGGCAAAGGTGCAGCTAGTTTGAATGACTTTGTATACTGCAGGGTAGCTTGTTAATTCACTCCACGTGTACTAAGGTGTTTCCTTTTTTCTTTTTTTAATGTTTCACATCATTAATCCAAAGTAATTTAAGATATTTTGTAAATATGGTGGAGTCAAAGTCCATGAATTACGTAGTACGTATTAAGTAGAAAGTAGCAAAAAGGTCCCTCAAAATTGTACTTAAGTTCAGTAGTACTTGGGTTAATGTACTTATTTACTTCAAACCACTGGTACTGCATGCTTATTACTTGAGCTAGGATGCTATCAAAGGCTGGGGCATGCTGTGATTTGGGAGACTTATCACCCTGCCATTACTGAACTCGTGTTTTCTTATAGATGGTATTTGTACCTTTTGTTATAGATGGCACAGACAGGTTGGAAAAAGGAAAGAGAGGGGATGACAAGCATGTGGTTCTAAAGTAACACTACTAAATATGACTAACCATGCACACTGTTAACAAGACCCCCCCCTCCCTCTTAAACCCTATGATGTTATCTTATTGCCTTCCCCATTGATTGAAGTGAGAAAAGTGAGGTAGTGCTGCAGCAAATCCAAACACATTGTGGTGTGTGTGAGTCATAAAGACTGGCAGGATGTGTTGTTTCACAGGCGGCCCTTTGCTGTCCAAGTCTGACACGGAGAAGTGTGAATTATTAG
Organism: Gobionotothen gibberifrons; assembly: GCA_943591055.1. Taxonomy (NCBI): domain Eukaryota; kingdom Metazoa; phylum Chordata; class Actinopteri; order Perciformes; family Nototheniidae; genus Gobionotothen; species Gobionotothen gibberifrons. Next base: position 20,195 of record CALSBZ010041883.1, read on the forward strand.
AGTTAACCGAAACACTGTGTAAGGCTGAAGGGAAAGTTATTATCCTTAAAGGCTGTGTGTCGTATATCTCTTGCTTATTTTAGAGCCACCCGTGCAGTATAAGCTTGCAGGAAGACCGTCTACCCAGATCCCTTTAGCCTAGGGGTTCAGTCAGTGTCTCGTGTCAAATTAAATGGCACTAGAGTCTTATTAAATATATGAAAATGTCCTATTTCTGATTGTTTTTCCATCCTCCCAGTGGAAAGAGTTGCAGGAGACATTAGTACTGAGGTTGATCTACCCACAGGAAAGCGTGCAACCCATAGTATCAGAAACGACTTTACATAACCAGCCTACATACTGTCTTTATTGCAGGCCACTCTCTATTAAGGTTTGTCTTAGGGATGCCAGAAACTGACCATGATCAAAATCGAAAATCGGACAGCCCTGGCGAATATTAATCGATTATTTGCTGCCGCTGAAACTAAGCCAGAAAAATAATAATAATTATAAATAGATAAAAAGAAATAATTTTCGATTATGGAGACTGTAACGAATATTCGAAAAATCTAATAATCGCTGGCATCCCTAGTTTGTCTATCTAGCTGCTTTAATAGTCTCTTCTTAAGGCCCTGACACACCAAGCTGACACCAAAGAACACGTCCCGATTGCCCCGATTGTTGTGTCGCCTCACGTCTCTGCGTCTTGGCCAACAGTCGCACTGGAACACACCGCAAAGACTTCAGCCGACGGCCAAGTTGCACGTACGAACTGCGCATGCGTGAGTGGCAATAACTCTCCTTACCAGCAGGCGGCGGTAGTGTGTATTCGTCATTCACAAGAGGCAACAACCGGAAGACAGACTGCGTGATATATACAAACAACAAATAGCGTGCGTTCCATTTTCACTCTCGTCCATCACAGACTGTTTCACATAGCGACTTGTAATCGAAAACGTGTTTAGTGCGGTACTGGAAAATGAAAAATAATAGCCGTCTGTGTGTGCCTTCTTCACTTCCGTTTCGCTTCTCATGCACTGATTCGCTAAGCTGAACAGCCAATCAGAGTGACAGGATGCTCATCGACGGCCAGACATCTATCGACGGCCGAAATCGGCTCGGTGTGTAAGGACCTTTTTTAGGTGAGGCAGGGCCATTGTGTTTGGCATCCAGCCATTGATACCTTTGTACTCTTGTTAGAAGCTCCTTTGAGCAAAGTCCACAAAGGAAGGAAATGACATTTGTGTTTCTGTGTGTCTGTGGGAACAGAGCAGAGCGGTGACTCGAGCCACAGATGACATCATTTCTTTCTTATCTTTGGATAAAGAAGACATTTTTGTTGGAACCAGACGTGGTCTATTTCAGGCCCAGAAAACTGCACACTCAATCTAGAGTTTGGCATCGAGTGGTTCTCATGCTTTGTGTGTGTGTGTTTCCTATTGGGTACATTTATTTGAGTATCCTTCACATAGTTAAATCATTATTGGATTATAGAGCAATTTTCACTAATCCCAACAGTATTTATGTTGATGTGTCACCCTTTAATACAACTTAACAAGCAACATCTTTGATGATATGAGGTTTTAAACACATGCTTTTTTCTAAGCACATCCCCCTTTGTTCTTCTGAGACTTAAATGAGCAAGTCTTTTTATGCTAAGCAGTGGTATTGGGATATATTTTTTTAATCCGCAGCATCACTGTTTCTTAGGGTCAAGAACAATACACTCACAACCTAACATGAAAGCATTTAGTTTATTTAATAAAAGAGCACATGTTCAATGTGAAAAGTGACAGTAGATATAGATTGGTTGCAATTTGATGCTATATAAATATAAATTTAAAAAAAATTATTAACACCTGGAATTTCAGGGAGGGCGCGGGGCTCCGTTGGCGAGGCGCAGCGCCAAGACAATGGTAGGGGAAACACTGCTAAGAGTATTCCCAGTGATCCAGAATATGAGATATCTAGATTTTTAGACAAAGGCTTTTACTTTATGATCCTAGGCCTTTTTGTTTTGATGCCTCTGCGTCGATGAAAGCAGTGACCAGAGGCATCATGTTTTCGGGTTGTCTGTCCCATTCTCGTGAACAGGATATGTCAGTAATGCCTTGAAGGAATGTTTTCCAATTTGTCACAAACTTCCACTTGGACTCAAGAATTAACTGTTGATGGTGAAGGGTCAAGATCACTGAGGCCTCACAAAACATATTTCTGGATACAACTCAATCATTTCAAATGCTAATTATGACATTTCTAATGGGACAAAATGCTGAAGTGATGACATTTTGGACAAACATGGATGTTAGCGGCAACTTGACTAGATTGGGGTATTCTAATTTACAACAGGGCTGTTATTACTGTTTCAACACATGTTATTTTTCATGTAGACAATTGTCAGAGGTATGTTTACGCCCTTTAACAGAATCCAGACCCCCTTATTGTTTATGGTTCACCAGCTCTTACAGACCGAGGCCTCACTGTTCAGTTGCCACCTTCTGTCAGTGGATGTGTGAGTGTGAGTGCTTGTGGGCACTTCATAACACGAATGCTTCACAGCCAGGCCTATTTGTAGTAAAGTTAACCCTTGACCCGGTATGCCAGAGACTGGGAAGTGTTGGTATTTCTCAGGAAGATACCAAGAGTCTGTTTATTCCTTGTTGTGGATACGTGGCTCTCTGAATGGCTGCTAAAGTATCGATTCGCTGCTGAAAACAGGATTGTAAAACACTGGTTAGACTTTGAATATTGCCTAACATCCTGAATCCACATGTATTTAAGCGCTTTAGTGTGTTTGTCATTCAATCCCATCAGCCTTAAGACAATTACAAAGAAGATGTTTGCAGTCAAAGGTCATAAACCGTCTCGCCTGCTCTGCAAATGTGTAATCTTTTATATGTCTGCTAGAGAAAGAACAGCCTTGGGGCGATAGACACTCCCAGATACTGCCATCATGCTGGCAAAATGCCCACCCAATGGATTACCTAGTTGAACTCTGATCTGCTGGAGATAATAAAACACAGACCTGAAACCAGTTGTTGTTCTCAGTTAGAAACCTGGTTAATTGGGCTTTTTCTGACATGCTGGCATTGCATTGAGTTCCACAATGAGCTTTGGATGTTAAAAAACAACCGTCACAGAAGTCCATGTCCCTCAAGGTAAAGGGCCCCTATTATGCTTTTTGGGGTTTTCTCTTGTAGCATGTTATATAGGTTTTAGTGCATGTAAATGGAGTCTGGCGGGACTTTTTTGACTTTTCAGGCCCTTGCAGGTTGTAGGGCTGTACCCGAATATCCGAATATTCGTTCGTTGGAGTACTATTCGGGTTTAAATTTCGTTATTCGGATATTCTTTTTTTTTCTTTTTCTTTTTTTTTGGCAAATTGAATTTATTGAAATCTCCAATATCAAAGTAAGAGCTTGTGCCTCTTCGGGGGGTGTTAACACTTAACCATGAACGTTATCGTTTACTTTCTCCGTCTTTAGATATGACTTTTTCTCCGTTAATCTCAGTCACGTTGTTTCCATAGCAACAACAACTTCCTGTCAATAGCGCTAACCAGGCTTGGAATTTCGTCATTTTAGGGGCAAGGCCATTTGGCCTTCCCGTTCACATTTTTTTTAAGGGCACAAAGGCCGTTTGGTTAAATTACGCTGGTTTTACCTTTCAGATTAATACCGTAACATTCTCATTCACCAAGAAACATTAATTATGTATTAAAACATTTGTTTTAATTTAAAAACATTGAAAAACATTGCATAAATATGAACATATACACACAAACAAAACTACTTAACAATACAAGCTCAATTTGTCTGCAGCGTCTCCAGCGGGTCGAGCGGTCTCGTGTGAAGGGACACGTTTACTGAGCCGTATCCGTGTGAACGGAAGACTTTTTTGATATCGAATTGGGTTCGTTTGCGTTTCGTTTGCGTTCCCGTGTAAATGGGGCCGTAGTCATTGCAGATTTCATCTAATTTGAACCCTGAGGCTGAGCATGCATGTAACGAGTTGACTGTTAATTACCTATCAATAGTACTTTCTATAAACACGTAAATGTTAAGTCCTTTCAAATACTACCACATACTTCAGTTAAATCATATCAAAACAGCTTGGTCCGCTTGCTTACCTGTGCTTGTCTTGCTCCCGCGGCTGAGGAGGAGGCTGTCGGGCCCCTACAGGCATGTCTGACGGAACAATCACAGCAGAGCAATCGCTCTGATCCACAGGCACGGGACTATCCTACTGCGCGCACTAGTATGACTCCACTAGCGTTGTTTACACTGGAACTTTTGACATGGGGCACAAAGGCCACTTTGGCCGTGAATTGCATTTCTTTTCACAGGGCATCACGGCCAAAGTGCGGGGCAACGACGGCCATGGCCGTCGTGGCCGTCGTGAAATTCCCACCCTGGCGCTAACTCTCCTTCAAAATAAAAGCATGTTCATACAAAATAGGAAGCCAAGCCAAATTACACTTAAGACATATATACAACTGCAACGAAAGTAACAAACACAATGCGATATCCTTTTCAATTTCAAAGAACACAAATTGGGTTACATTAACAAATAACTCTAAAACAACAATACTGTAGAATAACAAAATGAATGCCGTGAATAAACCGAAATACACGTGTTGAAGCGGTTCACTGCTGATTATTACGTATTCGCATGGGCCGAATATTCGCTGCTGATTACTACCGAATATCCGGAGCCCGAAAATTTGTATTCGGGAC
>CALSBZ010041886.1:8066-25812 GCA_943591055.1 Gobionotothen gibberifrons
TACTGATTATGCACAACATTTTCCATAATAAAATGCCTACTAACATTCAAAAGCAGTTCCAAACCACAGTCATGAAATACCCAACCAGGCATCCTAACTGGTTGTGTAGCAAGCCCTGTAGAACAACCATCAAATCACACAGCTTATCCATAATCGGAGTTAGAACGTGGAATGGACTTCACCCAGACCTTTCAAGTATTAGTAGTCATCAACAATTCGAAACTAAAGTAAAAACTATTATATTTGCAGATTTCTCCAGCTAACAGGTATTGGATATTCCCAGTATTGCTTATATATGCATTTGCTTTTTTCTTGCCCTAATTTTTGTTTTATTTATTTGTTTTTTTCCAGTTTTCATTGGTTTTCTTTGTTTCTTTGTACTCCTTCATTTCTATACGTTTTTGACGAAATAAATGCCATTATTATATTGATGCTAATGATGATGCACGGGAGGGCTACTCTCCCCATAAGCTATGCTTCAGCCCTCCTGCTTCTACTAATTTTGTTCAGTTGTGTGTATGAATTATACGTTTTTGTTTTTGTATGATTTTAGTAGAATAAATTAAATTAAAACATTTTTTTTTAAATAGCAAATATATCTCTCTCTCTCTCTCTCTCTCTCACTCTCTCACTCTCTCACACTCTCTCAATTATTATTCTCTCACCGGTTATGTGCAGCCCTGCTTATAGGTGACCTTTAAGTCATATCTTTATAGTTTTAATTTTTTCACCGATTAATTGGGACTGATTTTCCTAATCAGCCCCTTTTGGCACATTTCACATTTGTAATATGGGGCTTTATGAATACATATTGCTTAATTATTGATAATGAATAAATTCACCTTTGCTGTTGGGGGTGTAGAGGGTCTTGTCAGTTTGGATGAAGATATGCCCAGACTGAAAGGAGACCATGACAACCTTCTCAAGCAGTCGGCCAGGGAACTGAGCTTGCAGATACACATACTGCTTAATGCTGGGATCCTTACTGAAGTCTCCAGCATGGATCTGAAATCATTGTGAAGAAACACAAACAGTTCATTAGGAGCAGGGTGTGTACAGTATGTGCATTTTTTAATTCATAAAAATGCAGCCGAGTTATAGCGTATCATTTACCATTATCTGTACCAGCGCCTGGAAGTTATATGTACTGTTAAGTGTCACAGATGCAGTTGCCAGCCTTTTGTTTTTGGTCGGATGGCTCATCACATGGATTTCCACCGTTTTGTTCTCTTCACCTGTGCAGTCTTGACACTCCACAAAAACGTTTTCTGCTGTTCCTACCCTCAACAAGTTGGGGGCAGACATCACCTCCCTGCAAAGCGGGGGCGGAAAAGAAGATATATATGAATGTGAATGTGATGTCACCGAGCAGAAAGAACCACATGCTGTTTTGGATGTACTGAAAAAAAAGAGTTCAAAATATGAATTCACACACAAAACAACCTTTTTTAAATTAACTACTCATCTTGAATTTATGATGCCTCCATGGTTTATTTACATTCGCAGGAGGAGTTTGAAGTGTTTCAAATAGTAAAGTTCAAAGAATATTCATGTGTTTTGGAAATTGTGAGCATACAAATAAATATATGGGATACTGCATGAGTTGTGTTTAAAGTGGTCAAATAAATAAACCGAACCCAATTGGTAAGAACATAATTAATGGGAACAGTGAGGGGGAGCAGAACATTTAACTTTAGGTTTCAATTCCCCCAAACTGCAGAACAAAACTAAATCTATTTTTCAAAGATGTGGATCATGAGCTCCAGCATGGATTGCACACAAAATGAGTAATCTATTTATTGCAAAGGTCCAGCACTGGATCAACACAATATTTCATCATATCTCTAGACCCTTGCTCTGTCTGGCATTTTGCATCGTTGTGAAAACTCTAAACAAAAAATTAGGCCAACTTATTGGCAACATTTGAAACACCACATGACCTTGAATTGTGTAACACAGAGTGGACTGTAGCTCCTCATTATGAAAGACACGAGTTAAGGTAATAATATGAATGCAGACGTATCTGATCTGATTCTGATCTCATATCTGATTTCAGAGGTGGGAAGTAACTAAGACAGGACATGTATTTAAGTAATGTACTTAAGTACAATATTGAGATACTTGTTCTTTACTTGAGTATTTCAATGTCATGCTACTTTGTACTTCTACTCCTCTACAGTACAGAGGTACATGGTGTACTTTTACTCCACTACATGTATTTAATACTTTGAGTTACTTTACAGATTTGGATTAATGAGGTGAAATATAATCAACTCTTAAATCAGTACTTTGACTATATTGTGATGATAATACTTTTCTACTTTTACTTGAGTGACATTTTGAATGCAGGACTTTTACTGTAACAGATATCTGAGTACTTCTTCCCCCTCTGTCTGATTTCAAACTCTTCCATTCACACAATTTTGCAGCTGTGTGTTTTGCTCCACCTTGTTGTAGCAGCAGCTTGACCACAGAACGATTAAAAGTCTCACAGAACGTGAACGTTGTGATCAGCTGATTTTGCACAGTTCTCCAGTGTGTGCGGGGCACAGAATGTGCACAGGGGTGTGTCTCCCTCCGCAGCCAGTTGGTGCAGTTTTGGTACAATTCTGTACCGACGTTAACAACAACCCTGTCTGTGCACACTAGGGCTGCTCGATTATGGCAAAAATCTTAATCTCGATTATCTGGATCAACAATTGATCACGATTATTAAAAACGATTATTTACTTTGAAAACATCCATTTATTGAAAAAAAGAAATGTGAACAGTATTTTTTTCTGTTGATTACCCTGAACTTTAAGTAGAATTCAACTGAAAAACCAACACATTTTTTTATTTATAGTAAAAACAATTATTTGCAGATTTCTCCAGCTAACAGGTATTGGATATTCCCAGTATTGCTTATATATGCATTTGCTTTTTTCTTGCCCTAATTTTTATACGCATTTCAGATTTTTGCCTTGCCGTACCTGCGTACCAGTTATGTGCACCCCTGATACCAGGAAGATGACCAAAAACAAAAAAATATATATCTTTGTTTTCTGAGAAATGATTCAAGCAGAGCTGGAGTGGGTAAAGGTATGACATGTCTACTTACATTGGAGCTCCATCAGCAAGAGAAGTCAGGGAGACGAAGCCCAGAGAGGCCAGCAGCCACAGCAGAGTCTTCCTCATCCTCCTACCTGATCCTGATCTGCTGTCAGTGAAGTGTCGCTGTGCAGCCAGTACCCTCCTTTTATCCTCTCACTGACCCACCACCACCTCACCTCACTTAGTCTTTCTGTCCACCTGTACGAACACGATATACACACCATTTCCCAGCTGCAGTTGAGAAACTGATAAACACAAGGTCCAATTTGAGGAAAAAGATAAACAGCAGAAAATCAATAAGGGGTAACAATAACATGTTTGATTAACTTTGGAGCATAAAGTTGAATGACCAATTCAAAATGCACAAATAGTCAATCATATTGAACATGCACACTAAGTTCTAAGGTAAAAACTGTTGAGTAATACTTGGCAGGGATTTTTGGAGTTTCAACAGCGGGGAATTCTCATATTTGAAAGTTTGAAGAAAAAAACTGTTAGTCTGAGAATCTTTATTTTATTTTGGGAATTTTATAATTGTACATTTTTTTTCAGATATTCAAATCATTTTATGGCTCAGTTTATTTGTGATTTGAATGGGTTTTGCAACTACAGTATATTGAAATAAATAACAATTCAAGAACGAGTTATATACTAAAAGAAGGATGCCATTGTTTGATAAATACACTTTTCACATACAGGTTAAGATTTAGGGTAGGGGCATAAGGAACATTCTAGCTGGCAGTGAGAAGAAATCGGCCGGTTACATACTGATAATAAAACAAGACTGTTGTTTGGATGGCAAAGGGGCCATCCCCTTTTCATACAGTAGACCTGTGAGCACACTCGTCTGTAAGCTAGGTGATTTTGATGCAGAGGATGCTGGAGTGACAGGCTCAGGAGACAGAAGATTTGGAGCCTACTTACTACTACAAATCTTAAGAATGCCAACTCAGTGGTAAATACGCGATGCTTTTAGCAGACTGCAGCAAGGACTCCAGGAAGTTCTGCTCTAATGTAAGGAAATGCAAGGCAGGCCTGGTGACTGTCTGCTGAGTCCATTTTGAGGCCAGATTGTACTGTCACAGTCTGAACTTTGGCAGTAGTGGGAGGAGGAGTAAGCAGGAATAGTTCAAGGTTTTATGACATAATACAAAGTTTACTGGCATTAGCAAGTCTAATCCAAAGGAACTGAGAATCTAGGGGTAAATAAGAACAGGCAGACGAGTCACTAGCATTCAGTCTGCCAACAGTCAATATTAGATTAAAAAGAAAGAAAGCTGCCAGAGGGCTTGTCCATCATGTTGGAGACAACCCGGTATCACAGCAAGACGTGAACATGTGACGATTTACCATGCTGGGAGACGTGAAGATGTCACGATTTCGTCCCTTCAAACGTGACAGCTACACGGTTTTGTTAACATGGCCCAACCAGTGGAGAAATACCCGTAAATGCCAAGCAAATGCTCTACCACAACGGTCGGTTGTTATTGTCAATATTAATATAATAATGATTTATTTTTAAATAGTCACACTCGATTTCGCCGATTTTCTTGATGCCCCAGCTGGTCGACAGCTCTTTTAGCAGAAACAAAGGCTACATTCATGTATTAAATCGATGTTAATATAACAAAATACATCCGTCATCAACAATACCGGAAACAGATGTAGGCGAGATCCTCAGCTCGGTGTTTGGATGGTTTAGCCGCAATGCACGTTGGGATATGGTGTTTATGCGATGTGAAATCCGAAAAACCTTTTAAAAAAAGAAAATAATACTTTATTCCGAGTGTGCTTGCTTTTCTCTTTAATAGTCATCATATAACGGCATTGTAATACACGGCTAGGCTGCATTAAATATTACATATCTGCCTTAGTTCTCTATTTATAGAGCCCTGCTGAGAAGACTTCCAGACAAACAGGAAGAACTGCCGCCAACACTGAAAACGTGATGTGGATCATAAATGTATCAGCAATTAAACAACATCTTACATTTATTTTCACACAATTTCTCCTTGCAGTATCAACACTAATTTGGCTGACTTACTTACTGACCAAATTGGTAGATAGGCTGTATTTACACAATAACGGTGCACAGCTGACTGAATTTGATTATTTTTACACATGAATGCACATGAATTTCACAACAAATCTCTCTCGAATTCTTTGCCAGCAGCCAAAATCTTTATTAACTTCTCAGATATTTAAAATGAAAACCCTGTATGTTTCTGTTGCAGGTGATCCAACTGTGGCTTGAGGAGTTTGCTGTGGAAGACATCAAGCTCTGCACGTCCGACTTCATCACACTGCGAGACTCTCTGGGAATCATTGGTAAAATAAGGGTGGTTAAAGCACGTTATTGAATTTTATTATTTGTATTATTAGATATTGTAAGGGAAACTTCTGCAGCAATGGAGAGTCAGGACTCAGAGAGACACGAGGAGAGTTGGAGCTTTGATGTCAAACACTGATGTTTATTACAAGTATCGGCCGGAGAATTCATATCACAAGTCACAGCAGCCAGAGGTTCTGACTGCACGGTGGGTTGCCATGTCAATTCTGACCAGTCTCTCTCTCGATAGACCTTTTAACTAGTTTACAGAGTTAATCCACATATTGGGGGATGGTGCGTAAACACCTGGGAACACTGGAGATACTGAATCACTTGTCTGTGGTGCTTAGAAGCCAGCGTTCTCACAGTCATAAAACCCTCTGTGACCGATAGTATCAACAATAGCTGAACCCTCCCATTCCTTAAGACGGATAACAGACTCAGGGTTGGTCGTAAACGTCAACACACAGAAAAGGTTAAACTCCTAGGAGTAAGATGGAATTATTCTCTAACACAGTGTACACATGCCCTTCAACGAGCACATGTGGAATGTACAGAAATAAATTCAGCCTAACCGTTTTTGCCACGGCACACTAAAAATAAGCCGTTGTGATACACGCGTAGACAAGGGCTGCAGGATCAAAACTGGGTGAAAATTGGGGTCCCTAGACCATTCCCTCACAGAGAAAAGAAACATTAAATTTTTGGGATTGTAGCGTAATTCACAAAAATTCATAGTAAAGTCATAGTAAATTCAATAAAATGACTATAAGGCAGGAAAAGTGTTCAAAACATGGGTAATGTTACTGTTTAAAGTCGGGGGAACTGTTTTAATTCAGTACCAAGACATCCAGGATACACACACACCATTTCTACCCGAAAATAGTGTTCAAAACATGGGTATATTAGTGTCAATGGGCGGGGGGGCTGTTTTAATTCAGTTTTCAAGGAAAACTGGTAATTCAGAATGTGCTATTTCAGAACAAATTGCAGAATCTGAACATGTGCCAAACAGACTTTCCTATGAAAAGTTATTAAGTAGTAGCAGGATTTGACAGTGGTTATTTCACACCTCCAGGACAGACACCGGTGCTGACTTTACTTTAATATATACGGGTATTTTGGTGCATTTTGAAAAGAAAGAACAGTATTTAAATATAAAAATATATTTATTTGAAATTAAACAAGGACATGTCACAGCACACAGTGAAGATATATACATATATACATATGCACAGCGAGTCTTTAGCGACTTTGCTTCTGGAGAGTCTTCGACAAGCAAGTAGACTCTAAGGGATTGTCACTGTCATCGTCAGCAGAATCGAGGAGAGTCTCATTCCGTTCTTTCTCCCCTTTATTCGCCCGCTCCAGCAACCCAGCCTGGAACTTTACATCGGCTTCATCCTCCGAGGGATCACTGGTGGTATCATGGTAAACCAGAGTGTATTCATCATCGCTGCTGCTGAACTCGGGACAATGGGCTGGAGCTCGCCCTGCCTTAGGCTGTGCTGGAGCGGAGGATGTCTTTCGCTTTGCCTTTGTCAGATTATTACAGTGTGTGTTAACCGGGAGGGCTCAGGAGGCTTATTCGTCTTTAACTGGCAGTGACTATTTGTGTTACGATTTAGTAAAATCTGCCGTTCTCAAGGCTTATGAGCTAGTGACTGAAGCTTATTGTCAGAGGTTTAGGAATTGGAAGTGAGGTGAAAATTCTCACCTCGAGTTTGCTCGAGATATTTCCACCCATTTCGATTGCTGGTGTGCGGCAACTGACATTGATTCTCACGGGGCGTTGAGGGGTCTCGTCATTATGGAGCAATTCAAAAATTCTGTACCAGAGCACATTGCGGTGTATATCAGTGAGCACACAGTCAGGACAGCTGCTGAAGCTGCTGCATTAGCAGATGACTATGTTTTTACACACGTTGGTGGAGGTGCTGGCGTACAAAGTAGTCACACTGGAAATTCCTCGGGTATGGGAGCGCGGTCTGGTCGTCCAGTGAGACCTGCTGGGCAAAAGAGTGGGTATCATCATCATCATCTTTATTTAAAGAGACTCTTGGTCCATTATTACAAGACATACAACACTCAAATATAAATTCAAAAAGGCAGTTATACCAATGTTTCCACAGAGGTGACTGGTATCGTACAGCACTGAGACATGGATTTGAAAGCAGCATAATGACTGAGTTATGAGAAACATTCAATCGACAGATGAATTTGTACATCAGATTTCTCAAAAGAGCATGGAACGTGTGGACTCGTGCATTACAGAACATTTCACTTGCACTTCACCACCTTGGTTTTCTAAGCAGTATACGCATACTGTATGCGTATACTGCTTAGAATACATGGCCTCACCGCAGCATGGGGTGACGTGTCTGATGGAGAGTGTTCTGCCTGGTGGGGAGGTGAGAAATCATCCTCGGGGGTCAAGAATATTCGAATGGGAAACTGGATACCTCAGTGGGAGCATTTTGCTGGTGAACCTCTTTACCAGGTTGGAGGGCATTCCAGGTTCCGTGGCATGGCGAAAAAGAGAAAAAAACACATGTAACACACTAATCAACTATTCAGTGTTGTTTTCTCTCTTTTAGTGAAAGAAAAAAAAACAGTGGCGGATCTTTGAGAGTTTTTTTTTCTTTTTCTCATTGTTGTGGGCACTATGTTTTTGGTAAGGTGGTTGATTTGGGTGCCAGGGTTCTGTTGGGGACCCTGACTTTATGGGGGGGGGGCTGTGACGGCCCCAGAGCCTGGGGCCTGTGAGTGTGCAGGTGTGTTGCAGGTCCTGCGATGGGGTGGAGCTGAAGAGGCCAATCAGCGTGATCGGGGACACCTGGCCAGAGCCGAGGTGCTATTTAAGCCCAGCTGCCCGGAGTCACATGATCTGTTATCGTTTCCGCAGTTGTTTACTGTCATATGCGGTCGTCCTAGTGTGGCAGAACGGTCTATATGACACTAAACAGTAACGCAAACGACCGTTTTCGTCCTCGTGGGGCCGGGGCCTTAATGTGCCACCACCTCCGGAGTCGGCTTGACTCGGTTTAAAGAATTCACAAATGTGTTTAATCGTTAATGTCAGATATGTACTAAGTAAATACATTTCTTCCTGCTCAAGATTAGATTAAACTTTATTGTTATTGCAACGAACAAAATGAGTACAGTACATATTATTGTTTGCCCATGGGATTAGGATGATCGGTAGTGAGCTGCATTTTCCTCCGGTCGGATGTGATATAAAAACAAAGCGATTATTTTTGTTGTTGTAAACTCACGTGGATTAAATGTAGTGCATGCATTTCAACTCGCGAACATATGATACATTAAATGATCGTGAGGATGATGATTGAAAATCGTTTGTTTGAGCCGGGCTGCATTTCCTGATCTAAAAACATAGCGATGGTTTTGTACTTACGCCAACGTGAATTAAACAACATTATTTTGTTAAATAAAAACATGGTGATGTTTAGTAAATGATTACATGTCTCCTATTTAGCACAGAATATGATCCTATCCGTGACATATCTTAACAAATATCCGCTATATCAGATACCTGCGATCTATCAGCTGTTTATTTCACATGAGTTCCAGTGTGGCAGCTTTCAATCACGGCTCCCCCTGGTGGATCCATGATCCATTGCAGCTGGTTTCATTATAATTACATTTATTAATCAAGGGGGCGTATCAAGTCCTGCGGGGGGTTTTCCTTTTCAGCAGGGGCCCGCCCTGTGCACGGTAGGCGTCCGAAACGAAGCGCTACATCGGTAAACCGGGAGAGCACCGCGCGTCCTGGTATCTCTTCACCTGGAAAGATACGGATAATTAGTAAAACTGGAATGGGTAACAGTTGCATGTGCAGTCATTACCAAACTCACAGTGTCTACCAGGGAAGTGCGGAGCAGAGTGTGGCGGTCTTGTGTGCCTTGACATGGATGACATAACCGTGCTTGGTGCCCCTTTTTTCCGCATCATTCACCTCTGAATTAGTCACGTGTGCGTAGACTCCTGCACAGTGACCATAGAGCAGGGACCAATGGAGTGAGAAATAGCCATATAATAGGTAGCGGGCATCTACAGATGGGGAACGCTCCATTCAATCCAATATTTCCGGGATGCGCTTGACAGAGGCAGCAATACACTTTTGAAGATCACCATAGCTGGGCAGGCTATCCAGCTTACGCCTCTTCACATGGAACTGGTGCACTGTCACGTCCCTATTCAGGCACACCAGGCAACCTTTCAACTCCCGCACTATGGTAGACATGTCAGACCGACTGAGCCTGTTCGCATTTACATGCGAGTCCATCAGGTATCGAATAAACTGCACTATATTTTTTATATAAAAGGCAACAGTAGTGACGGCAAGGTTGCGGGTTTCTCTGAGGTCATGTGCCCAGGCACGGACTTTGAAGTGTCCTTCAGGAACAGCCAGTCTGACAGATGGGGAGAGTCTCGCCCCCAAAAATAATAGAAAAAGCTTGACCCGGCTTACCTTGGACTGCACATTTTCGGACAACTTTATGTCTGGATCGATCCCTGCGTTGTAGTTTTTTTAATTTGATTTAACCTTTATTTAACCAGATAAAAAAGCATTGAGATAAAATCTCATTTACAATGCTGACCTGGCCAAGAAGGCAGGAACGTTACACATAACACAAACATATAAAATACAGAGAACATAACTAAGAAAACAAAGACAAAAAAGCAGTTACTACATTGTGCACATTAGGACATTAAGAAAGGCACTACTTATTACTGCAAGAGCAGCTGGTGGTAAGGACCTCAGACAACTTCAATTTAAAACATGCTATGGAGACATGTGCCCTCAGTTTGAGGTTTGATTGAAGGTCATTCCAAGACCAAGGACCATAATAAAAGAGACTCCTTTTTCCAGCCTCAGTCCGCACAGCAGGAACCTGGAACCGTATCCAGGCACTGGATCTGAGGTTGTAAGAGTCACAAACTGGAGCAAATCTGGCACATATGTACAGTGGAAGCTGACCTAAAATGGCTTTATACATTAATAAAAACCAATGCTGCATCCTACGCATAGTGAGTGAGGACCATCCAGTTAGGCTATACAGTTTGCAATGATGAGTCCTATAGGGTGCATTTGATATATAACGCAGTGCAGCATGGTAGAGTGGGTCAAGTTTGGCCAAAACAGTGGGACAGGCAAATCTATAAATGGTATCACCGTAGTCCAGCTGGGACAGGAATAAGCAAGAGACCAACCTTTTACGGGAAGAAGATGAAAAACAACATTTAAGTCTGTAAAGGAAGCCAAGAGTGAATTTCAATTTCTTTGTTAGAACTTCAATATGGTGTTTGAAGTTCAGATTACTGTCCAACCAAAAGCCAAGATATTTGTAGGTATCGACAAACTCAACAGAGACGCCATCAAGGGTGTCAATGGAGAGGCAAGAGGACGCTGACTTGGGAGCAAAAAGCATTGCTTTGGTTTTTTTACTGTTCAAAAGCAGTTTGGAATCAAGAAGTGCATGCTGCAGCGTAATAAAATCAGATTTTAAATTGGAAACGGCCATATCCAGAGAAGGAGCACATGAATATACAATAGTGTCATCAGCATATGATAGGTAGAAAATTGCATCTGATTACAAATATTGTTTACATATAATAAAAAGAGCAAAGGCCCCAAAATAGAGCCCTGTGGAACTCCCTTCTCCAAGGTGACAGGGTCAGAGACAGTGCTACCCAGCCTGACGCATTGAGTACGGTCGGTTAGATAACTCTGAAACCAGCAAATGGCATTATGACCGAAACGAGACATCAACATAACATTAGACATAATGTGGTGATCTACAGTGTCAAATGCTTTGGCTAGGTCAATAAACAATGCAACACAAACAGATTTGTTATCCAAAGCAGCCTTAATATCGTCTAAGACTTTCAGACTGGCAGTCACAGTACTGTGCTTTGATCTGAATCCAGATTGCATAGGGTTAAGGATGTTATGTGAATTTAAAAAAAGTTTCAGCTGAGTAGAAACTAGGGACACAAGAATCTTTGATAACACAGAAAGATTTGAGATAGGACGAAAATGATTTAACTCAGTGGGATCACCAGCTTTCAAGAGGGGCAATACCAGAGCTTGCTTCCACACAGCTGGCAGTGTGTGAGAGGACAGGGAGAGATTAAAAATATCAGTTACTGGTTGTGCAATAATCTGAGCTGCAATCTTTAAAAAGAACGGGTCGAGGCCTCCAGGCCCGGCAGACTTTTTAGGATCAATTGAGTGCAAACCCTGTAAGACTTCAGAGACTGAGAAAGAAGCAACATCAAAAACAGGGGAGCTTATCTCTTGACTAGGGCTGTGAGTACGAACTAGGGCTGTGAGTACGACCATTTAAAGAGTCATGACTTTGCTCATCAAAAATGTGACCAGCCTTTTTGAAGTGAGCATTGAAAGCATTAGACATACCATCTGAATCTGAAATAAAAGAGTCACTGACCTTCAGTTTTTGTGGGAAACTAGAAACCTTCTTGTTCTGAAGTGATTTAATTGTTTTCCAGAACTTGGAATGGTCATTAAAACAATCAGTGGTTAAGCTCAGATAGTAATCAGCGTTTAGCTTTTTTAATAAGGGCTGAACATTTATTTCTGAGAACACGAAAAAGAAGCCAGTCGTCACTAGTGTTAATAATCGATAAAAAGTGATCAATACAAAATTGGACGGCAACATCGACAGATGGAATTAACGCTGTGAAGTGCCATTTAACCTCCGCCAGATCGTGTAGGAAAGCCTGCTCAGAGCAGTGTTTGAAGCAGCGCCTGAGTACAATAAGGCCCTTGGCTTTGGGCAACTTGGTGCTCCTAACGCAAGCAATAGTGCAATGGTCACTGATATCATTAGGAAAAACACCAACAGACACATACTTATGAGCTGCATTTGTTAGAATGACATCTATAAGGGTATCGTTATTGGGTTTGGCAGGGTTTATTATAGTGGGACTATCAATAAGCTGAGTTAAGTTAAAAGAATCACAAACCTGCTTAAACTGTGAAGATTTATCACTCAACCAGTCCCAATTTAAATCACCCAATAAAATGATTTCAGAAGAAAACGTAGACAACAATTCAATAAGGCTAGTAGTTGCATCCATGATGGCCGATGGAGGCCTATAACAGCCAATAACAGTGAGAGGAGCATTTGCTATAGTTATTTGGACAGCTAGCAACTCAAATTGCCTTGGAATTAGTAGTCCTGGTACTCTGTCATTACCGCCTCCATGCTGGGTGGAAGGGTTATGTGCCGCATTGTATTCGCCCATCCACTACCAGAGGGCCTGGGAAGTGTGGGTGATGTTTTCCCAGCCACGGGGTCCAGTGCTCGTCTAGCACGCCGAGCTTCGATGTTCCTGAGCAATACAGGGGTACGGAAGACTGGCCATGTCCTGGTGGTGGAGAATGCTTGCGCACTGCAAATGGCTGCAGCATTTAACATGCTACTGTGTAGGTGGGTGATCTGGGCTGTGTCACTGGAGTCGTGATGCCGGAGGAAGTTGGGATGTCGGGTTGCTTTTGACCCATGAGGAGCTCCGTGACTTCAATTGCTATCTCCAGCTCATCTACGTCAGCCATGGCCCGATCATCCCGGTCATCCGAGTCCTCACAGTCCCCCTCCAGCTCATCACTAGGTGCCTCTTTGGCCCCTATGGCGTTCACAGCGGTGTCCTCCATAGCTTTGAGCAATCCAGGGGTATATCTGCCTGTTGCGACTGAATTGCTTCTGCCTGTTAGATATGGTGTTGTTGATTTCAGTCAGAGTTAACTTTTGTGAGAACCAGGGAAAAGGGGTGAAAATGGAAAAAATGTATCCGAAAATAGTGCCTCATGAGCCTGCAAGAGTCCCCTGTCAACTCCCCTCACATTCCTCCAGAGTCAGAAAAAGTCAGAGTAAACTTTTGTGAGAACCAGGGAAAAGGGGTGAAAATGAAAAAAAAGTATCCGAAAATAGTGCCTCATAATGATGGTAGAGTCCCCTCAAACTCCCCTTGCATTCCTCCAGAGACAAGTTTTGAAAACTTAAAGTTTTGTAAGAACCAGGCTGGGGGGTCTCCAGGCATCAAATATATCCGAGACAGAGTGCACTTGGAGCGGTTACATTCATCCAGGATATCAGACAGCCGTTTTTTTTCTGAGTGCCTTCAAAAACCGGGTTTCCGGAACCGTGCAGGCGGTAGTCTGAAATGGATGAATGAATATTTTCGACGGAGAAGGGGAAACTTTTTTTCCCCTCTCCGTTAAAAATGTTGACGGAGAAGTGGAAAAGGGTCCGGGGCTTCGGCCGGAAGCACCAAAGGGTTGAGCTTTTTAGAGCCCCTTCTCCATTGGCACTCTCCTTTTAAAACAATTTTTTTGATTATTTTAAGTTATAATGAACAGTTTTCTACACTTTTTTCTTCTTTCCACGCGCATGGCAGGCCGCCTATGAGCTCCCAAATTTGGCCTGGAACCTCCAAGATTTGTGGGCTAAGCTCCATAAACTGACAAAATCACCCAGAAATGTCACTTTTCTAGCCCAAAAATATATAATACAAATACATTTAAATAGTAAAAGGTACAATTGTGCTCCGAATTATGCGGAATTTGATTTATATAGCCCCATGATAGTGATTAAAAATCATTTTCGTGGAAAAAAGTGTTAAAACGCCTGATTAAAGCATGTGCAGGATGCACTGGGGTGAGCTCCAGACTATGTGAATTGTGTTAGGGAACCATATTTGCAGCTTGAATCATGGGTACATGAGTGTTAAAAGTGCACTAAACTGTTTTAATTTGAGCGTCCATTTCACCTGTATAAAGTCACAGTCAAATGGACAGATTTCTGTCAGATTCTGACAGATTTCTGTCCATTTGACCGTTACTATATAATGGTCAAATGTACAAGAAGAGAAAAACAGCAGAATCACTGCTGTTAGCACGGTCTCACACTCACAGGCACATTTGCAGAGATCCAGGGTGATGCACATGGCTTCTTAAGCCAGGAATAGTGTTTGTATCGTGGGTACATGAGTGTTAAAAGTGCACTAAACTGTTTTAATTCGAGCGTCCATTTGACTGCATAAAGTGACTGCATAAAGTGACATTCAAATGGACAGAGTTTACCCAGATAACAGGCTGCTTCACAGCACTTTACCGGGAAAGCCAGGAAAAGTGATTGAATCCTGGGAATACATGTTTTAAATAGTCTGATACCTCCAGGGCACATCACCGCATTTTACAAGCCAGGGAAGGTGCCTGAATCCTGGGTAAACATTGTTTAATTGTTTAAGTGTTTTTAAATGTGTGGAACAGTGTTTTGTCACTTTCAAAACTCTCCCGTCATTGACCGGAGAAATTGGGTCGATCCGAATCCGACCGTTAATATTCCAGTGAGACGAAGTACGTACAATGACCGGAGTGATCCCATGTTAATTTTGTCCCAAAACCGGAGCATTCCCTCACCCAGGGCATATCACCCCCCTCTATTACCCAGGGAACAGGGCTCTGATGTTAGATGCAGTGCCAGTTAGAACATGGCTTTTCTACCCAGGAATGAGTGCTTGAAAGGTGGGGAAAAGTGGTGTGAATAGAGGGAGAGTGTACCCACAGCACAGATTGTTCAGAATATCAATATGAGAAAAACGACACCCTCTATCCTTAGACCCTCACATCGTGAAAGGAAAAACTTCCGGAGAAAACCCACAGTTTTAAAGGGGAAAAAATGGGAGAAACCTCAGGGAGAGCAACAGAGGAGGGATCCCTCTCCCAGGACGGACAGACGTGCAAGAAAAGCGGTGTGTAAATCGAAGAGATAATACATTTTACAGCCTATAGACTGAATGTTAGGAAATGTGTGTGTCTGTAATAATAAGATGAATCCACGAAGATGTCAGCTACAATCCTGTGGAAGCAATCAGTGAAGCAGCACGACAAGACCCAGGCAGGACCGCAGAGACAGGTTCAGCCACAACCCGAAGACCACGACTTAATCCAGAGCTCAGGATAGAGGATCAAGGACACAGGACTACAGCAAGACGATCAGCCTCGACTCCGGAACCCGGCGTAGATATAGATAAGAAAAACAAGAAAAAGAGATTTGGCTGGGTTAATCGGAACAAGAGAATAATAATAACAATAATAATAATAATAATAATGCATTTTATTTATGGGCGCCTTTCAAAGCTCTCAAGGACGCCTTACAGAGCATAATTAAAAACATCACACAGTAATACAAGAGTTAAAAAATAAATAAAACAAAGACTTAAAAACAAGACCTAAAAACAACAATCAGTCTAGAAAAATTATTAAGATAGTGAATATGCCAGTTTAAAAAGGTGTGTTTTTAGGCTGAATTTGAAGGTGGTGAGTGAGTCCATATTGCGGATGTGTTGTGGGAGAGAGTTCCAGAGACGGGTGCAGAGTGGCTGAAGGCTCTTGACCCCATGGTGGTCAGGCGGGCAGAAGGTACAGTGAGTTGGAAGGCAGAGGAGGATCGGAGGGCACGAGAGGGAGTGTAGGTGTGAAGGAGTTCGGAGAGATATGGAGGTGCAAGAGTGTGAAGGGCCTTGAAGGTGAGGAGCAACACTTTAAAATCTATGCGGTATTTAACGGGGAGCCAATGGAGTTGTTGGAGAACCGGAGTGATATGATTAATGGAAGGAGTTCTGGTAATAATACGGGCGGCTGAGTTTTGGACCAGTTGGAGCTTACGCAGGGATTTGTGAGGAAGACCAGAGAGGATGGAGTTGCAATAATCAATACGGGATGTAACGAGGGCATGGATGAGGATGGCGGTGCTGTTGGGTGTAAGTGATGGGCGGAGGCGATTAATATTGCGGAGGTGGAAGTAGGCAGATCGAGTGATGTTGTTGATGTGAGCTTCAAATGATAAGGTGCTGTCAAGGATGACACCCAGACTCTTAACTTGGGGGGAGGGTGGGACTGTGGAGTTGTCAATAGTGAGGAAGAATTTGTCAGTTTTGGCCAGAGTGGACTTGGAGCCAACTAAGAGAAACTCAGTTGTATCACTGTTTAGTTTTAAGAAGTTGGATGAGAACCAGGATTTGATTTCCAGTAAGCAGTCAGAAAGGGCAGTGGGGGGGAGAGTGGAAGTGGGTTTGGTGGAGAAATAGAGCTGGGTGTCATCCGCGTAGCAGTGAAATTGGATTGCGTATTTTCTGAAGATATGGCCGAGAGGTAGAAGGTAGATGATAAATAGGAGGGGGCCCAAGACAGAACCCTGAGGAACACCAGTGAAGACTGGATGGGACTGTGATTTGAAGTGTTTGAGTTGGACAAAGTGAGTACGGCCAGAGAGGAAAGATCTAAACCAGGTGAAGGATGTGCCAGTGATACCAATGGAAGATAATCTGTCAAGGAGGATGTGGTGTGAGATGGTGTCAAAGGCTGCAGTCAGGTCAAGGAGGATGAGTATGGATAAGAGCCCAGAGTCAGCTGCTACCAGGAGGTCGTTTGTGATTTTAACCATGGCCGTCTCTGTACTGTGTAAGGAGCGTAAACCAGACTGAAATTCTTCAAAAAGATTATTGTTGTTCAGATGAGTGTGGACCTGGGCTGCAACAGTTTTTTCGAGTATCTTGGAGAGAAATGGTAAATTAGAGATTGGGCAGAAATTATTCAAGTTGTTGGGGTCCGCACCAGGTTTCTTGAGAATAGGGGTTATTGCACCTGTTTTGAGGGATGAGGGGACGAGACCAGAGGTAAGGGAGGAGTGAATTATGTCGGTAATTAAAGCGGAGAGAGAAGGTAGACATGCTTTAACTAGGTGGTGTTAGAGTTGGTGAGGACCTGATAATTTATTCCGGTAAATTATTCTGACCTACTAATTGACCTGACCGAAGTTATTGAGTCTATGTAAGTTTACTGCTTGGCTCAGATCCACCAAGGTCAGCAAGATCTCACCTCTATTAACTCCCAGAAGAACCAGGTTCAATTAACTGCTGTTTCTATTCAGACAACTCTTTTAAATCTGTTTAAGGGATCCCGAAGGATTTTGGTATCAGTAAGTGAGGTGTGGCCCTACCTAAACATGAGTGTGGCAGGGTGCATTCTTACCTTTTGAAGCAGGAGAGGAGGGCGCAGATGTCTTTTTAGTAGTCCCAATCCAATAGGTGGGATCAGTTTATTTGAAGAAAAATAGGTCCAAACTTATACAGGGTTTTTACCTTCTCTCTTTACAACATTATAATCTTACTAAACATATCATGCTGGGGTTATATTTTAATCTAAAACCTTAATTCATAGTTCACCCATTTAAAGTCTTCTGACGAAATTCAAAAGGAATTTCCTCGTGGTGG
>CALSBZ010041886.1:25822-38513 GCA_943591055.1 Gobionotothen gibberifrons
AGAATGGGATTCAGGGTGTCTAATTAGGTCTAAAATCCTGGCTCATTATAAGAATGGGATTCAGGTTGTCTAACACTAGTTACCCAGGTCGAGAGAACCTTACCGAGAGCAAAAACCCAGCTCTGGCTCACCCTCTCTTACCCCGTGGCTTTATGCTCTACAACCGGATAGAAAACCCCAAAAACACCTCCTTTATACCCATATTTGTAAAACTGGGCATGGTCTCTGATGTATAGGGCTTGCAAAATATTATCCTCGGCTATGACATAACCACTCCTTAAAGGCCTCAGTGTGTTTCTCCTTAAGGCAGGAGCCCCCCTCCCTGTGTACTGCTGTGAGAAAAAGGGGGAGAAACTGCCCTCTCCCTTATCAGTGACACCCATACATCATATGCCTTACCCCCTCAACTTAAACAAACCACTTTGTTTTTTACTGCAAATATAGAAAAACATAACATATGAAACATTTTCATTGTGAGTTATACAAGAATATACTTGATTAAAATTAACTTTCGTTTTCAGTATTTACCCTACTATGAAGATCTCAACACCCTCTTTTGAAAACGCAAAGTTTATCCAACCAGCAACAGATAAAATAGTAAACATCTTTAAGAAAACTTCAAGCATCAAATAACATGAAAAGTTTTTCAGAAAGTGGGGAAAAAACGTCCTTTGTTGATCCTGGTGCGGAGAACACCGAAAACATAGTACCTCACGGGAATGTCTTTGCTGACCCGTAGGTCAGGCACTAGCGTAAACAGAGCCCAGGGGCCGGCAGGATGATCATAGATTTCCGTGTGTATTCCAGCCCTGCCTGGCTTTTGCAGGAGCGGGGGGCCCATCTGTTGTTTCAGTGTAGACTCCTCAATCCATGTTGCCATCTGTTGTAAATCCTGGACCCTGACCATGGAGGGGTTGTGGTTTTTCCCTGGACGACACCGCCAAACGTAAGGCCAGGCCGCAGGGTTGACCATGCTGTTATCGTGTATCCGCCCTCCAGTTTGGGTAATCCACTGCAATCTGGTTGGTTTTGCGGGTCGGACTGCAGTCTGTTCCACAGAGGTGGAAGAAACTTCACCCTCCGCTGGCCGAGGTGCAGCTGACTCAGCCTCTGACTCATGCTGCACCGGTTTGCTGGGTCCAGGAGTTATCTTTACTGGAAACGTTGTGCCTGGACTACTCCATATGGGCAGGTTCAATCGTTCTTGGTAGATCCCTGAGGAAATTAACTCTTCCATATCGATATAATCATATATGTATGCGACCTCCGATTCGTTAAGAGTTGTTTCAGTTGAAACAACTTCCCCAAGGAATTCCTCCAAGGGGTCTGGTACTTTATGTTCCTCTGGAATTTCTATAGATAGCAAGAGCATCTTTTTGGCTTGGGTACCCTGGAAGACTTCCGGATCGGAGGGCTCTTTTCTCTTATGAGTCTCCTCCTTTTCACCGCTCGCCCCATCCGTTCCTCCTGCACAGGTGCTTTTGGGATCAGTCTCTTTAAATTGATCCGACAGATCAATCTCCTGTTGGTAGATAGATAATACGTGAGAGTATTTTTCCCTCTTAGGTAAACTCTTCTATTACCGGGATTTAATACCACTACATAATCCTTTCTGCAAACTAATACTTCTTCTAAAGCACAATATTCCTCTCTTGAGGGTGGGCGGCGTAAATTAACTTCAGCCCGGGTCCTAGGCCAATTCTCCTGAGGTGTGAGAATAAAAGAAGAAAAATCCTCTTCAACTTTAAAGACCCTAATTGCGCAGGAACTGCACAGGGCCTTCTCTTCGATCCCATCGATTATAGCCCAATCTACTTTACAATTTGTACACTGATGCCTGGAGACTCCAAGATCTTGTCCTTGCCCTTCCTTCTGTATATCAAAAAATGGATGTAAGAACTTCCATTAGTCATTGGTTCTTATAGTATACATCTATTCTTATTCAGAAGGATATTCAACAAGTTTTGTCTATAATTAATCCCTTGGACTATATTTCTTGCTTCTTTATTTTAGTTTCAGCATTTAATATTTACTGTTAACTTCCCTTCTCAGTGAGAGGGTAAAATGGAAGAGCCTGTCATGTCTTAATGAACCCTTATCAGTTCACAACATAATAGCCCTTATGTACACCGTGTAAAATAAAACGGCAAAACAAGAAATAGGTTACCCAAAACAAAAACAAATGTTTAACCTCCTTCCATATAGGAATTATCCTCCTCTCCTCAACATTGCATACAAATGATGATGGAGGGTATAATGTGTATAACTGTTAAAAAAAGTTATAATAAAATAAAAGTAAAAATGGACATTTAAAAGCATGTAAGAAAGAATATTAAAAAAGCTTGTTTTACCATTTCCTCCTTGATTTCAAGATTAATCCCTGGATTATCCTGGGTTTCCCTTTTTCTGGTTCCAATGCTCATCATGACTTCGGTTAAGTATTTACCCAGTATGATCCAAATCTCTGCTGATTCTAAAAGATGTTCTCTCGTCCTTGCTTCTGACCAAAGTGATTATCTGGTTTTGGCCAACTGCCCTGTTAAATAGAAAGTACCAAGGGCTAATCATAAAAGTTACTACCGGCCCCCACCCCCCCTTTTTTAATTGTCCTGTGGAATCAGGACCTCTCACATACCAACCTCACAGAAAGAGACCCTCCTTTTTGGTACAGAGATTGGCCGCTTGAAGAATTTCATGCAAGATTTAGTGTTGTTCACCTGTTTATTTTCCAATTTTAATTCTTCCTTGGTTTGGGGTTTGGTTTTCCTCCCTCTTTTGCAAAGTGTGGGGAACACGGAGGAAAACAACCTGAAGCCTATAACTCCTATCAACAGCGCCGCACCAATAGCTAATGAATAGCCAATACCAGTTAAAATGCTCCCAACTAAAGGCTGTATTATTCCCATTGTTAAATCCTTCGCAGTTGCTATGACCTTTGTTATACCTATCTTCATACCTTGACCCGCTGCATAAAAAAATCCCTTTTACCAAATCCCAATCTGTCATTTTCCAACCTGATTCTCCGGCCCATATCTGAAAGCAAAATCCAGTTTTTTGGATAAGATCAAACATCGGAAAATAGACCCCGGTTATATCTGAATTGATGTTAGTATACCCAGGACTTTGATCCTCTGTTACTTGAGGCCTCTTCCAGTCCGGGAACAGCGTTCCATATTTCAGCAAGCAGAGTTTTGTCTCTAACCATCTTATTTTCCCCAAAGTAATCATCTCTGGATCCATACCTGGCCAATTGTCTGTATCCTTAACTATCTCTGGGCGTGCAAATTGTTTTGATCTGATGGGTTTTCTTATTGTTATATTTGAGTCCATGAAAGGGGATTGATCCATGCAGTAACTAACGCAGTTTGCACATTCTGTCCCATTTTCAAATCTGGGGAGTGATCTGGGCATCTTTCTGAAAGGTCTTCTCAAGATTTTATTGTTACTAACCGTTCTTCTTAGTACATTATCTATCAACCAGCGAGCTGTCTCATGTGAACTTTGAGCAGGAAAATAGTCATAGCCATAACAGTATGTTGTGTCAGTTTGCGTGCAATAATCAGTAGAATAATATCCATACCTCAAATCTGCGCACCTGCCTATGGTAGAATACAGCGCGTGTGGGTGGGCCATATAAGGGGCTATTCCCAAAACATAATTCTGGAAATGTTCTCCAATATTGTTAGTTTGATTTGCTATTCTTACAAATGGTGCCGATATCCCTTCTTCCCCATGGTTTTGAATCAAATTTGGTCTTGTACTCCTACTCATTTTGCGAGTAAAATTTCCCCCTGATAAAATTCCCAGCACTTGGGTTATTATGAAACGGGTCATGTTTTTATGCAGGGGCTCGGTTTTGGTGTTAAGAGCCATGTTAGCGCAAATGGTGAAATTATGGATCTCCCCAACTGTCATTCCTCTGCCAGCATAACTAACTATAGTCCCACGATCAAATTTAATCATTTGCCACCTTAGTATATTTTCCTGCAAATCCTCCCAACAGGTTGATCTGCTCCATTTTCCACATTGTGTTTGTTCGGTGTCTTTCACCCCTTCTGTAGTTTGGCAATATTTTTGACTTTTAGTTATATTAGCTATTCGGCACATAGCATAGAGACCATCATTTTCCATGCGAGTTGTCTGCATGCAAGTTTTTATTTCGGACCAAGTTGAGACCAGATCATTTTTGAGCCAATTCTGAACTTCCATATTAACTATGTTAGGAACCCAAATGCAATGTTCTACTTTCCCACTGGGTCTTAAATTGTACACTAGCCATGGAATATTTTTCGGGTAAGACTGTATGCGTTGCCCATAGGTAGTAAATAATGTCCATAAAAATCCTTCTTTAATGTCCATGGGTTTTAACGCGCATCCCTCACATCTCTCCTCCAAAGAGTGGGTCGCTCTTCTGTATCTACTGATTGGATTTTCATAGGAGCCTTTAAAAAGTATCCTAGTTAAATCTCCTAATTCCGCAATCCAATTTGCTGGATCAGAAGAGGTCAAAGCATTTTCCATAGTATTAATGTCGACGTAGTTAGTTGTCTTTCCGGTCGGGTCCATTCTATAGGTATCATTGTTAGCGTCAAAAGTACAGTTTTGATAATGTTTTAGCCTATAGTCTGGAATTAAGGAAAATATATTATGTGTAGTTGAATTCCCTATGAAGCTATAACATGTGTGAGGGCCATACAAATCAGAATCCCTATGTTTATAAATTCCTCGAATTCTCTTGTTCTCTACCCAGTTATCCAGAGCGATTGAGGATTTGTTCCTGTTGGGGCTGATAAAATTCCCAGAGAATGCATCTAAACTCATCCAGTCGGTTTTACAAGTCTGGTTATTTAAGATGGTAGATTGTCCGTATTCATTATGTGAGCCCATCCAGCAGTTATATCCGTTTTTGTGATACACTTGCCTTCCTGGATGCATTTTTTGGTTCTTAAATCAGGGGCCTGTATTCCTCTGCCTTTTAGCCAAGATAAGAGGTTCTTCCTCCATCGAGTGTGGTTAATCCCTATCTTCCTGTTTTTATGACCTGACAGTTTGAAGTCACTTGTGCAAGGTATAGCTGTGTTAAGCCATTGAGTCTCCCACAGCATTCCTACTTGGGTTTTAGTGGTGAGATTATAGACTTGCCACTTTGTTATCTGTCTCTGTTTGGTTGTAAACATAATTCCTCCTGAAATGATACAACAGCATAGCAAAATTATGAACATTGCTTTTCCCCAACTAGCTTTGTGATACTTAGGGTTGTCTGGATCAGGTTTTGGTAGCAAAGTTGGATCCAATGTTGACAAGGGTAATAAGGAAATGTGTTTCTCAGGATCATCCTCCATTTCTTCCTCCCTCTTTTGATCCTGTAAAAATACAGAGAGGGATGTCTATTAGATTATGGCCCTAAGGAACCGCTGGTACCAGCGCTCGGTAGATTTAGGCCCATCCAGTTCCATCCTGGAAATGTGCGTGCGGGCTGTCCTGCACCTTCCGGCTGAATCACGACACATTGTTATTTTAAATTCCAGTTTATGATCTGGTTTAGACGCCCTTTGATCTGAGCAGTGGAGGGATCTTTTCACAACAAGCCAGCAGTAATTTGGATCAGACCGAGCAGACAGATTTGTAACCCAATCTAATTCCTCGTTCTGGGATTTTGAGCATAATTTCAACGCCTCAACGCTAAATGGTTTATCCTCTAACATTTGTAACCATACATTCTGGAGGGTCAGCCTGGAAACCTTTCGCACAGGAAGTAAAGGAAACAGCTCCCGTCTTTCGGGTGAGGGATGCACAAATAGTTTGTCAATCTGTTTCTGACAACCATTTCTGGATGGAACCCCCTCAAGATGTTCAGGATAAGCTTGTTTTATCATCCCTTGTAGGGGTGTATCAATTTCTGTCAAATCTTTCATTGAGGGGAACATCCCCCATTGTCCTTGGGGTCCTTTCCTAAAGCCCAACCTTGCATGATTAAGGGGATGTAAGTTATTCTCACCCCTGGTGCACTGATTAGCTGCATATGCTTCTGAGGTAACAGCTTCAGGACATTTTATCAATCTTACTTCAGATGCCATGCAGCGACATTTACCCCGAAATTGTCCTGGGTGACTAACTCTGGTAATCACTGTTCTCAGTCCTATTATCAGATAACAGTCAAGGCAGAAACACAGCCTGCACTGAGGGGGCCCTTCCACGCCTGACACTTTTATGGGGTCAGGGGCTGGAAACAACCTTTTTGGTCTTTGCATAGCTTTTCCCTGCCACACAATCGCAGACACTGTTATCCCACATTCCGCACAGGAACCAGGTGTATATTTTTTCCATGCAAGCGGATGAATTCTTTCCTCCTTTTCTGGGGCACAACCCTCCCAGGCAAGCTCCAAATTTTTACAAGATGACCCTACAAAAAGGCCATCCTCCCCTGAGGTAGAAAGCACATACACTGCCACAGCATGTGCGCAAAACATGTCATCAGATGTGAGACAGATCTCATCAACCGTGGATGGGTAGGCTGTTGTCATATTGCTATCTGGATTTTAATCTCAGTTGACTCGGGTGAACTGGCCCTCTCTTCTGGAGTGAAACTACGTTCCCAGAGACTGACTTCACTGTATCCGAACCTTCTAATTTAGTCTTAAGCTGGCCTTTCTCTGGGCTGCGGCCCTTTCTGGTCACCCACACCTGATCCCCAACCTGAAACGGAAGAGGGGTTGTGGTTAGATATGTCCTGCTCTTTGCCCTAGGTAGCTTATCCATACATAGGAATAAGTTGAGCCTTGTCAAATTGATTGGAATGTCCCAATTCGTTTTACAGTTCTTTATGATCCACTCTTTGGCTGCTCTAACACCTCTTTCTGCTACCCCATTGGTTTGAGATTTATATGGTAATGACCAGATAGGTGCGATTCCATTATCTTGCAAGAGTGACAACACTTTCTCATTCTTAAAATGAGTCGCATTATCCATTCTCATTCTCTTAGTTTTTGGAAAATGACTGATATGCTCTGCCATTTTAGCAGACACTGTGTTGCCTGTTGCTCGGGTCAGAGGATAAACATGTTCATGACTCCCTCCATTATCACAGATCACAAGGAAATATTTGTTTCCACTGGTAGTGCGAGTGGGAAAAGGACCTGCTATGTCAGCACTAAAACTGATTAGTGGTTCTTCCTCTATTATCTTAAGATGTTCAGGATGAACTTTTTTGAACCCATCCACCTCTGCACATTGAAGACATGTTGACCGTGTGTGTTGTAAGTGCAATCGCAGTTTCGGTATGAGGATGTTATTGTTGAGACAATATTTTTTCATTCGAACTAGGCCCACATGGCCTAAACTGCTGTGTAAATCAAGTACAACCTGAGGAGCTTCTTCAGGTGGTACATGAATGCTTCCACCTTTTTTCCATATACTAGGGAATATTGCAGTTAGGTGGTTAACTCGTCCCCTTTTTTGAGCAAGCGCATCAACTTCTCTATTACCCTGATAGTCGAATTCGATCTTATCTGTATGACTATGGACATGATTCCACTCTAAGTGCATGCCGGCCCTTAACTCTGCTATTAGACTCCATTGATGGGCATGTGTCAGCGCTTCACCTTTCACATTGGTAAACTGCCTTTGTTCCCAATAATCAAGCTCTTCTTTACCTGCTTTGTAACAATAATCACTATCAGTAACAATACGGATGTGCGTTATTTTACGTTTTTTAGCAAAAAGAAGTCCCTCAACAATGGCATTTGCCTCAGCAGTTTGTGCTGTACCTGGTATTGCACCCTTTTGCCTGCCAAGTACTTCTCCTGAATTTGTTTTCATTATAAAGGCCCAAGTGGCTGCTTGGTCACCTTTTCGCAAACTCCCATCTGTAAACAGTGTTATCTTTGGAGCAGCGGTTTCCTGTAAAGGTTTCATTGTTTCCCTTTGTGGCTTACTACCTGTGGTCCTAAACTCCACATCTGGATCAACATCCCCTTTAATTTGTGTAAAGGAGCTGCATTCTCACTGTAATGAGGTACATGGTTAGAGACGTATTCACAGGTTCCCAAAAATATTTCTAGATCTTTTACCTCCAGTGGGTCAGGGAAATCTACAAGTTTTTGTTT
This sequence comes from Gobionotothen gibberifrons, assembly GCA_943591055.1. Classification (NCBI taxonomy): domain Eukaryota; kingdom Metazoa; phylum Chordata; class Actinopteri; order Perciformes; family Nototheniidae; genus Gobionotothen; species Gobionotothen gibberifrons. The sequence continues at coordinate 33,928 of CALSBZ010041886.1, forward strand.
GTACTCATCTGTAAGATCCCTTCCCTTTTCAGACAGTTTGAACCCCAAATATTTTAGTTCTTGCTTCGCTACTTCGCATTTTTTCAACCCTATCTTGAAACCTGCTTCCTTTAGCCTGGTTATGACCTGCTGCAGCACATCAAGGTGCTCTTCTTCATCATCATGAGTAAAATAGACATCGTCTATATAAACTTCCACCGGAAGATCATGCAAGGTATCTGTTATGGCGGTTTGGAATACATTTGGTGAGTTTTTATATCCCTGAGGGAGTCGAGTCCAACAATATGCTTGAGTACCCCAGGTGAAACAAGTTTTTAGCTGGCTCTGTTCATCTAATGGTATGGACCAAAAACCATTACTGAGATCAATAGCAGTTTTATACTTCCTTAAAGGTAAGGTTCTCATTGTTCTTGATGGATTGATCAGAGGTCGAGCATCAGTGATGGATCTTTTGTTTAGCTCTATCAGATTATGTACCAACCTATATGTTTTATCAGGTTTAGGAATCCCCATTACTGGCAAATTTGTTGGAGGACTTTGCACTTTTTACATGAAAATGAACCAGGCAAAACTGTGAGGTCTCACACAGAAACTATTTGCAGAGTCACTGCAGACCCCGAACAGAGGCAACAAGGCAGTCCAAGAAACGGAAAACTAGATGCTCATGCAGTGATAAACATAAACATTAACATTAACTTATCCGAAAAAAGGGTCTCAAGAGTCCCCTGTCGACTCCTGTCACAAACATAATTTAATCATCAAGCATAAGAGGAGTGATCTGAACAACACAATTCATGTTTGGAAGTCGGACACTGGCTTGCGCCCCGGCACCAACATCCGTATCGGGCAAACTTTGTGCCGACTGAGGCACCCTCTCTTCTGAGTGACTGTGTTCGGCCCTTGCTTTTCTCCAAGAGTTCAACTTTAAGTGGAAATCTTCGTCTGACGATTCTGACGGGGCATCGGAGGATAGTTGCCGTATGTCCGCAGCCTCCTTCAAATGTGTCCGCAGTTGCAGTGGTATGACACATGAAATCGCTGACTCTTTTGCGGTTCCCTTGGTCCTGGAAACGCTTGGCGTTGTCGGCGTGGATTGTGCGGAGGTCGGTGAAGTTGATGGAACCGGATAGCCCAACATCAGCCCATGCCAACCTGAGAAAGGAAGCAAGGTTCCTCTACGGGTTCTTCCCCACTGTGTACAGGAAGTACTGGTTCTGGGTGCCGGTCAGCGTCTGCTTGAAGTCCAGCCACCTTGTCATCCAGCCAAACTCTTTTATTGTGAGGTACAGCTGCGCTTCCCTGTACTTGTTGGCCGTCTTGTGGTTGCTTACGTGGATGAGGTAGCCAAAGGCAGTGCCTTTTTGCTCCGCGTTTCGGACCTCGAGGTTGGTCAAGTTGGAGTAGACCCCTGAGCGGTGCCCATAGACGCAGCTCCAGTGGAGTGTCAAGTACCCGTAGAGCAAGAGACGGGCTTCGGTGGTCGGCTTGCTGGCCATCACGTCAAGGAGCTGAGGGATCCGAGTGTCAGCCGCAGTCAAACATGCGATTGTGTCACTCTGGCTAGGCAGACCTGACATCTTGTCCCGCTTCACCCACATTTGGTGGATAACCACACCCTTCCTCAGTGACTTCAGGATGGCGCTAATTTCCCGTGTGATCGTCTCCATGTCGATACGGTTGAGCCTGCTCCCCTTGCATGGTGTGGCCACCATGTATTTCACAAAGTGTGAGATATTCTTGATATAAAAGTCAGCGGTTGTGACCTTTAGAGTTGACTTCACCAGGCTCCGGGACCAGCTGCGTATCCTCTTCACATCCTTCAGGAAGAGCCAGTCAGAGAGATGCTTGGAACCGTGTGCCATGAAACAGAGGAATGTTCGGATTCTGCTTATCTTAGACAATGCATTTTCTTGGAGCCTCACTGTAGGGTCGATGCCCTCATAATGCTCTGGATGAGGTTCTTCTGGAGGAGGCAACGGGGGACTTGCTGCACGAGGGAATGGCGGTTTCACTGCAAGAGGGACTTCTGGTTAACCGGTTCTTGGACTGCCTTGTAGCCTCTGTTCGGGGTCGCTTATGTAGAAACACCCGTTCTTGTGCTAGTGCTTCTTGTTCGGGTCCTGGTTCCTGCCCGTCCCCTACATCAAACCCATAATTGTCCTTGGGCCTCTGTTCCCTCCTATGTCGCTTTTGTTTGAGCACCTGCTGCAGCTTGCAGCGCAGGGATTTCACCACAGCAACATATTTGTCCCTCTGAGCCCGCATCGTATTTGCCTCCATCCTCCATTCCTTACAGTCCCGGTTGTCACACTCTTGCTCCGGGGACAAGGGGGGAGGTTGCTCCAGGACCCCCCCCCTCATCTTGATAATCCACATACCAAGAGGATATCATTCCTATCGTTGGGTTTGTCAATCGGAGTTCACTAAGCTCCTTCATTGCCACTTTCGTCTTGACTTGTTCAACAGCCAGATGTATGTCCTTCAGGGACAGCTCAACATGGTCCCTCTCCATGTGCCGGTCCAGCCTTGTCCCGATATATTCGCATCCCGAAATGATGCAGGGATGGCGCCTAATGTTCATCCGTCCATTGGCCATCAACAACAGAATTCTCCTTTCCTCTACATTGCGAACCGCGTGATTCCTCCGCAGGTGTTTGCTCAGGGCGAGGTAGGACTTCTTGCAGAGGGGGCAATCGTTCGCCATCCTATCTGTATGGATGAAACATATTGTTTGTTTAATCCATTGAATATGTATACATTCTGATGTATATCGCGTTGGTGGGGGGCTCCACCTTCATTCCAACAAAGGACCATGGGTCTCAATTCACAGTACCCAGTGATCAGAGTCACACCATGGGCACGAGGCATAGCATTTCGGCACCGGGAAGTGTCCCCCCAGTAGAATGCATAGAACCGGGGGGAGAAAGAAGGAAACGTAGAAAGACTCATTAAAATACCACTCATATCGGTAACTGGAGAGAACCCATGTCAAATCTCTCCAGTTCCCTTAATCATAGTGCCAATTCGTCCCAATTAGGCATTTGTTCGCAGGCAGAGATCCCTGTCATCTCTCGGTCCTATCCTCCAGGCAACGCGGTGGCCAGAACTGGGTCAAACAACAGTACCGGCTTCCCCTCACACCGTCACACCGTCCATGGGCTGAGCCTCAATCAGAAGGACTCAGGCCCCCGAGCGACACCGGGCAAGTGGTCTTCCATAAGCCACATTTCCCCAATCCGCCCGTCGGACGGGGATTCGGCGCTGGGCTCTTCCCTCTTCGCTCGCCGCTACTGAGGGAATCCTGGTTAGTTTATTTTCCTCCGCTTAGTAATATGCTTAAATTCAGCGGGTTGTCTCGTCTGATCTGAGGTCGTAGTCGAATGTGGAGCCGCCCCGGAGGACGGCACGACGTGGCTCTCCCGCCAGCACCAAGGTGCGTGCGGAGAGAGACTCGCAGCTTCCCCTGAGTCTGGTGCTCTGCTGCGGCGTTGGAGGTGAGCCTCGGACCACGCCTAACCTCCGCTGGCACCCCCTCTCTCCCCAAACGACACCCGCACTAGGCAAGAGGAAAAAAGGAGTTTGCGCCAACGGAGAGGAAGGGAGGACCAGGGGCCCACACAACCGCACCGGATATCCCGAAACGTCTACACTTAGGGGGACGAAGGCGGCCGAACGTTTTCCGATTGATGGCAAAGCGACCCTCAGACAGGCGTAGCCCCGGGAGGAACCCAGGGCCGCAAGGTGCGTTCGAAGTATCGATGATCAATGACATTTTGGGGTTAGACAATGTGGGGGATAACAGTACCTCCGGGCGCTCCATCCCACTCCGGCCGTCGCCGCAGCAGGGGAGGAGGCATTGAACCCCTCGCACCTGCCTCCGGAGGAGGCAGGGGAGTCAGGTACCCGGAGGTGCACGGTGGACGGCCAGGGCGAGGCCGCCGCACCGCACTAGAGTTCCGAGTTTTTCGAGCCAAGTCCCGGTTAAACGCAGCACGGAGCACCCGGCAGGAGCACCCGGCAGGAGCCTCCAGCAGACCCCCCCCCCCCCGCGCGGTTCCCTCGTCCCTCGGAAGAGGCGGAGAGGTGGGTGTTTTTCATCTGCTGGTGGACTGCCGGGGAGAACGTACTGCTCGGGAGCCAGGCTCAGAGTCAGTGGCAGTGGGTCACCTGTGCACCTGCCTTTTACAACTATCCCGAGTGAGTAAATGGGAGGGAGAAAAGGGAGAAGCAGAGGCTGCCGAAACAGCCAGAGCCCTCTCCTCAAACCCCCCCAACATTTGGAAAAAATCTGAGCCAAGGTGATCCGCAGATTAACATTGCGAACCGTTTGAAACGGTGGAGAGCTGGGTATCTTTTCATCTGCTCTCTCTATTAGTTTATTTAGTCATTGGCAATAGTAGCCTTGGCTACTGCACTCCACTCAAACCCACCACTCGGCTTGATGTGAATTTAGAGCCGCCCCGGAGGACGGCACGATGTACAATTATAAAATTCCCAAAATAAAATAAAGATTCTCAGACTAACAGTTTTTTTCTTCAGACTTTCAAATGTGAGAATTCCCCGCTGTTGAAACTCCAAAAATCCCT
>CALSBZ010041887.1:0-17387 GCA_943591055.1 Gobionotothen gibberifrons
AGAGAGAGAACCGTAGCGACGAGACGCCACATGCAGGGCTCGAGTTATGTGTGAGCCAATGGGAGCTGAGCTCCCACAACGAGGTATGATGTCACTGCCTCCGTGGGAGCTCAGACCACTCCTTATGGGAACTCAGCTCCCATTGGCTCACACATAACTCTAATCCTGCCCCTCCTTGGGGGTCGCTAATACATTACCAACAACCATTCTTTTTATTTTTTTATTTTTTTTTTATTGAGTCAGGCACAATTAGTTTATATTTATACAGTCAATGTTTGTCACTTCCCCCCCCCCCCCCCGGTCCTAGCTAGTAAAGTAAATAAATAAATAGATATATATATAGTGTAGGAGCCATTTTATGGGTGTTGTTGGTGTGTCAGTTTATTTAATATATATGTATAGTGCAATATTATTTTTTAACACTTGGTGGCGGGGTTTAGCTGCACCGGGTGTATAAAAGAGGTCATAGGTGACAGGAGGACGAGGACACAGAAGGAAGAGAGCATACCGATTCCACCAGCCCGGCAGATGCTCACCACAAAAACTAAACTGTACAATTAAACCCTGGTATGTAAAACGATAATAAACTGCACCAAAGGACCATCAAGTCATTTGTTTGTGTCTGCGTCTGGATCACTCTTCAACCCCTTCTGTGAAGTAATGGCAAAAATATATAGGACATAGGAACAGGAATTGCCATTACACCCAGGTTTGAACAGGTATGCCCAGGTTTGAACAGTGGTTCAATTTACCCCCTGACCTGGATCAACTTACCCCTATCCCGGGGCAAGTTGAGCCACAATACTTTTTTTTTTAAAGAAGTAATATTTTCACTGCCCTTGATCAAATATTAATTATTATCATTGCCATTGATAGGAGACATCCTGAATTATAGGTGTGTGTTTTCATTTTTACTATGTGTCATTTTGTCCTTGCTTAGAGGACAGCATAACTAAAAAATGGCTCAACTTACCCCACTCTCCCCTACACAGTCTACAGAATAAAATATAGAATGAATTGAATGATGAATAAACAGTGAGGGGTATGAATACACTAGATATACACAGCAGCCTGTGAGCAGTATGAACAGTGTGTATGAATATGGTGAGATATATAAAGTATGAAAACGGTAGGCAGTGCAAGTATAGTATACAATATATAGATATTCATTTCATGATGATAAACATTGTGGAACAATGATGACAAATGTTAATGGAAGGGGCGACGTAAAACTGACACAAAACAACAACTTTTGCCGAGCCAATTGGAGAGTTTCATCACCAGCACGTGGCAAAAACCACCAATGAGCGCTCAGCTCGAGATACCAGCGAGACGTTTCCCATCAAGCATTTCGCTTCCGCAACCCGTGGAGAGGAACTGCGCCGCCTCGCCGCGCCTCGCTCTCAAGGCTGCGGGCGTCTTTGTCCCGCGAGATTTCAACGTGAATGCATTATAACCAGGAGATAGAAATGCCATTTTTGGTAATTAGTGGTCAATAAAGGTTTTGATTTGCAATATTTACACAACATATCGATATGTGTATGTAGTTACATCAATGTTTTTAAAAAAAAAGTTAAATTCGCTAATATTTGAGGATTAATGGTCCCATGTCATGGCCATTTCCACTGATCATAATTCCATTGTTGAGGTATACTAAAATATATTTATACTGTGCAATTTTCCACATTGGTTTCGCAGCATCTCTGTAAAGTATGTGTATTCAGCAAGGCAAGGCAAGGCAATTTTATTTATATAGCACCTTTCAACACAGGCAATTCAAGGTGCTTTACAAAAAATGAAAGACATTCAGACAAAGGCATTTAAAACAGTAAAAGATCATAAAAGAAACATTTAAAAGAAAAAATACATGAATAAAAAGTACATGAATAAAAAATTACATGAATAAAAAGTTACAGTGCAGTTTAAGATATGAATAGTTCACACAGAAGTTCCACTTTACTGATGAACACAACGGCTCAGTTTCAATTAAAAGCAGCGACAAAAAGAAAAGTCTTCAGCCTGGATTTAAAAGTAGTCAGAGTTGCAGCGGACCTGCAGGTTTCTGGGAGTTTGTTCCAGATATTTGGAGCATAGTAACTAAACGCTGCTTTACCATGTTTAGTTCTGACTCTGGGGACAGAAAGCTGACCAGTCCCTGAAGACCTGAGAGGTCTGGATGGTTCATAATTTAGCAGGAGATCAGAAATGTATTTTGGGCCTAAACCATTCAGTGCTTTATAAACCAGCAGCAGTATTTTGAAATCTATTCTTTGACACACAGGAAGCCAGTGTAAAGACTTCAGAACTGGAGTGATGTGATCCACTTTCTTAGTGTTAGTGAGGACTCGAGCAGCGGCGTTCTGAATTAGCTGCAGCTTTCTGATAGATTTTTTAGTGAGACCTGTGAAAACACCATTACAGTAGTCGAGTCTACTGAAGATAAAAGCATGGACAAGTTTTTCCAAATCCTGCTGTGACATTAGTCTTTTAATCCTAGATATGTTCTTTAGGTGATAGTAGGCTGATTTAGTAACTGTTTTAATGTCACTGTTGAAACTCAGGTCAGAGTCCATGACTACACCTAGATTTCTGGCTTTATCTGTTGTTTTGAACATTGCAGACTGAAGCTCAGCGCTAACTTTTATACGTTCTGCCTTGGCTCCAAAAACCATTACCTCAGTTTTGTCTTTGTTTAATTGGAGAAAGTTCTGACACATCCACTCATTGATTTGTTCAATGCACTTACTCAGTGTTTTAACTGGAGAATAGTCTCCTGGTGAAATGGTTATGTAAATTTGTGTGTCATCTGCATAGCTATGGTAACTTATTTCGTTGTTTTTCATTATCTGAGCCAGTGGTAGCATGTAGATGTTAAAGAGAAGAGGCCCCAAGATGGAGCCTTGAGGAACCCCACATGTCATATTTGTCAACTCAGATTTGTATTTACCTATAGAAACAAAGTTGTTTCTGTCCTTTAAGTAGGATTCAAACCAATTTAGAACTGTTTCCGAAAGTCCCACCCAGTTTTCTAGTCGGTCTAGTAATATGTTGTGGTCAACAGTGTCAAACGCAGCACTGAGATCTAATAATACTAACACTGAAGTTCTGCCACTGTCTGTGTTTAAGTGGATGTCATTGAATACCTTTACAAGAGCAGTCTCAGTGCTGTGGTTTGGACGGAAGCCTGACTGCAACACATCGAAACAGTTATTTAAATGCAAGAAATTACTCAACTGTTGAAAAACAACTTTTTCAATGATTTTACCTAGAAATGCTGCTGGTGACCTTCTACCGCTCTACCATCGAGAGCCTATTGACATACTGCATCACAGTGTGGTACGCCAGCTGCACTGAGGCCGACAGGTTGAGGCTCCAGAGAGTCGTAAAAGCAGCACAGAGTATCATCGGCTGCCGTCTCCCCTCCCTGATGGACATTTACACCTCCCGCTGCCTCAGTAGAGCTAAAAACATTATCAAGGACAGTTCACACCCCGGCTTTCACCTGTTCAACCTGCTGCCCTCCGGCAGGCGCTACAGGTGTATCACATCTAAAACAAACCGACTCAAACACAGTTTTTTCCCAAGAGCCATCATTGCTCTTAACACCTGACAATGTCAATGTGACTGTACATATATACATACATATATATCATTACTATTATTATTATTATTATTATTATAAATACACACTATTATTATTATTTATTACATTACAGATTTTATTTTTGTACTCCTGGAAATAATTACTGCACTTTATTCTTTATTCCTTATTCCTAAGTATGTATGCTGCGTGTATTTGTTGTCTTATGTTGTGATGTTTTGTTTTTGTTTTGATGGCACCCTTGAAAGGGAGAAGCATTTATCTCATTGTACATGTATAATGACATTAAACTATTCTATTATATTCTAAATGGCAGGTTTGATATGGGCCTGTAATTGTTCATTACTGAAGCGTCTAGATTATGCTTTTCTAGAGCGGTTTAATGACTGCAGTTTTCAGGGCCTGTGGAAAAACACCTGAGTAAGAGACTTGTTTACTATATGAAGTTGATCTGAGGCCATGCAATGAAAAACATTTTTGAAAAACCCTGTTGGAATAATATCAAGGCAGCAGGAGGAGGATTTCAGAAGTTGTATAATGTCCTCTAGGTTTTTATCATTAATCTGATGGAATTGTGTCATGGTGTTTGAATTGATTTTAAGTGGACACAGAGACAACACATTTGCTGTACCTGATGCAGAGGCACTGACTGCTTGTCTGATTTTCTGAATGTTGTCAGTGAAGAAGGAGGCAAAATCATTGCACGCCCTGGTGGATAGAAATTCAGAGGCTACTGACACTGGGGGGTTAGTTAGTCTGTCGACGGTAGCGAACAAGGCACGTGCGTTGTTTTTGTTTTTGGCAATGATATCAGAGAAGAAAGACTGTCGGGCAAATTTAAATTCCAAATTATAAAGGCCAAGTCTCTCTTTATAGATTTCAAAGTGAACCTGGAGATTTGTTTTTCGCCACCTGCGTTCAGCTTTTCGACACTCTCTTTTTTCTGTTCTCACGGTGATGGCCTTTCTCCATGGAGATATTTTCTTCCCAGTCACTTCCTTTACCCTAGTTGGAGCAATGGCATCTATAACATTTTTTTAAAATGTATTAAAATTATCTACTAGCTCATTTACTGAGATGTTAGCAGGGGCAAGTGTGGAAGAAAAATTCGGAGTAAACATTTCCCTAGTATTTTCAGTTAAATATCGCTTTGTGGTTACCTCTTTTTGAACATTTTTGTGAACAGAAATAGAGCTCTCAAAGAAAACACAGGAATGATCAGAGAGTGCAACATCAGTCACCACAACCTTAGAGATATTCAGACCCTTTGAGATAATTAAGTCCAGAGTGTGCCCCTTATTGTGCGTGGGCTCCGTCACATGCTGAGTCAGTCCATAGCTATCAAGAACACAAAACAGTTCTTTAGCCCCTCTGTCCTGGGGGTTGTCAACATGGATGTTGAAATCACCAACAATGACTAGACGGTCAAAGTCAATACACACTAAAGACAGCAGTTCAGTAAAGCTTGCACAGTATTTGGGTGGTCTATAGATATTTAGGAACAGAGCTCGAGAGGAGCATTTCAGCTGAAGGGCCACATATTCAAAAGAAGCAAAGTTCCCATAAGATGTCTTCCTGCATTGAAGGGAATCATTGTACAAAATAGCAACTCCACCTCCTTTCTTATGCATTCTTTCCTGACTCATAAAACTAAAGTTGGGAGGGGTTGATTCGATAAGAACAGCTGCACTGTTATTTTGTTCAATCCAAGTTTCTGTTAAAAACATAAAATCGAGATTGTGCTCAGTGATAAAATCATTTATTAGAAATGTTTTACCTGCCAAAGACCTGACATTTAATAAAGCTAGTTTAAGTTTGTTGAATACACTATCAGTCAGGTATTTTGTAACAAGCTGTGGCTGACATGGAATCACTGCTAAATTTGATAAACTCGCATTTTTTACACAGACATTCTTATCAGGCTTCAGAGACAGTAGTCTTGAAGGGGGGGGGGGAGGTCGTTTTGGTCCGGATGATTGTGGATGATTGTGGTTGGCATGGCGTTCAGGGGTTGGAGGTGGTTGACATAGGCACGGTGACGGAGATGGGGGAGGTGGTGCGCGTCTCTGCTTTGGTGATTTTGATGGGCGTCTTTGAGGGGCGGGGGTAAAGGATATGCTGCCAGCCCTGCGTATCACCTTAGTTTGGTTATTGAACTCCAGGAAGGAATCGGTGCCAACCCTCTGTATCTCCTTCATGTGTTCAGCGATCTCCAGGAGGGTGGGCGAGGGTGAAAGGGTGAACAGAGAGTAGAGAGGGTTGTGGGGTGAAGGAAGAGTATCCTCAGAGGTGATAGGGGGCGTGAAGGGCGGTGGAGACTCCTCCATTTGTCTCCCATAATCAAGACATTCCTCAGGCGCGTGTAGTGATAGATTTTCAAGGTTTTCTGAGCGATGTGTTGTGTCTTTCTCTTGTTTTGATTCCTCTTGCTTGTCCTTGGCAGAGGGAACAGATTGATGATGCAGGCAGTTGAATATGTTAGAGATAAACAATTTCACTCCTGACTTGTTCAGGCAAATCCATTTGCCTTAAAAAGATGTCTGCGGTCCCAGAAAAAGTTAAAGTTGTCAATAAAATGGACAGAATGGTCAGTACAGGCAGTTGAAAGCCACGTGTTCAGTGCAAACAGTCTGCTGAATCTCTCCACTCCTCTTCTGACTGGCGGTAGAGGGCCACTGATGAACACCTCTGCATTTAGAAAGCTGACAGTTTCCAACAGACATTTAAAGTCTTTTTTCAGCACTTTTGACTGTTGTTTCACAACATAATTTGTTCCAATGTGCAGCACCACATTCTTCACAGTCGGATGTTCAGCCCCAATATGCAGGATCTTCTGAGCCAAGTCAGAGACCATATCCTTGGGAAAACAGAGTACTTTGGTGTTGTTCTTACTACACAGACTTTTTACATCTCTTACAGCAGAGTCACCCACAATCAGAGTTTCAGGCCCAGTCATTAGCTTTCCCTCTAGCCTTTTACTTTTGGAGTAGCTATTGGTCCTTACCCTGCTGTGTGAAGAGGACAGGTTATCCAGGTCATCAGGAAGAGATCTCCGGTTCTCGGTCAGTGGATCGTATCTGTTCTGGATTGGCACACTCTGTGGTTTAGGAGGATTGTTTTTAGTTCTCCCTTTAGCAGCTGTCCACGGCTGTTTCCTAGTATGAACAGGGGTTGAAGAGGCGCTCTTCCTGGGTGATAACAATGCAGGCCAGCCGGTCGCATCACAGATTTCAGAGCGCTGGGCTCTGCCTGTTGTTCGTCCTCCCAAATCCCATGGAAATGATTTACTCTTCGGCCTTGCACCCAGAGAGTTCCAGGGAGGACTACCACTTGTAGATGTATTACCCGGAACACAGCCCTCCTGTTCATTGGAATCCTTGTAGCTGCTAACTAGCTTTGAGTTAGCATGCCTTTGTCCATTCTTTTGCAACACTGGTAAAGTGGTGTCATTCCAACCTAGTCCATTCACTTCCACGTTAACTTCCAACCGTTGCATTTTCATTTCCAACACGGCCATCTTCTGTAGAAGTTTGTGGAAGTCATCTGTAGAGAACGGAGGCATTTTGCTGCCAACTAGCTTGAGCTAAATAGCATACCAGGCTTTAGCTGTTGCTAGGCCACGCTACTGTAAGACTGAGGTCGTCGTAAAAATGTTGAAATATGGCTGAAACCCTCTGTCTATTTACGAAGAATAACTGTCCCAGTGATAAGTTAATGTCCAGGAGCCGCTGCTCGAAGTTCTCAGAAAAAGAAAAATTGAAAAACAGCATAAAAAAGTAAGCAGAGGCAAGAGCAAGCAGAAACGCGTCTGCACTGTAAGAAGGCTGGGAGCAGTATTCACTCTCTCCACTAAACGGCTCGTTGCAGCTCTTGCCCACCCACCTCCCTGTGAGCCCAGTGTGCTCCGATTGGTCAGGACGTTGTGAATCGCGCTGAGCTCCGTGGAGGTGTGATTTCCTTGTTTAGCGATACACAGCCAAACACAGCCAAACTCATCCTGAGCACACACAAAGTCACAGCCGAAGTAAAAACAATAAGTGTGGCTTGATATTGAGTAAGAAAAGGTTTATAGTGTAGTGCCGATGAAAGGGCGTCGGAGGCGGTGTGTTGAGAATGGAGTTCCACTCTTTATTATCGGTTAACATGAAGAAGGTAAATACACGTCTGCTCAGTATGACAAGCTAGGCAGGAAGTGTCCCCACTAAAGGGTCCGTGTGGCAACACAATACAATTGTGGATTATGAATCAATGAATTATGGTCAAATTATGGTCAAACATGGTGTCACCACACAAGCCCCCCCAGAATTCATGTGTAAACAAAATCCATATGGCGGGGCCCGCCTACCCCCACGAGTCCTGCGCACCGGAGTCGGTACAGCAACTTCCGCCTGTGCGGCCCCCGTCAGAGGAGGGACCGGAACAACAGGTCTACCCTCCCTGACAGGAATCAAAGCCGGGGGGCGGCCCCGTCTCGGCGGTCGAGCCAGCACCACCGGCTGGTCCACGTCCAAGTGAGCAGCCTTCACCCGGTCAACCGAGACGTGCTCAGCCTTGCCGCCCATGTCGACCACCAGGTGTTTGTCACCGTGTTCCAAGACCCGGAAAGGTCCATCGTAAGGGGGCTGCAGGGGGCCTCTGTGTGCGTTGTGACGGATGAAAACGTGCCCAGCCGAGCATAGCTCCGTGGGAACTTGAGACCTTGGTGCACCGTGCTGAGTAGTCGGAACTGGAGCGAAAGCCTCCGCTGCATCTCGCAGGAAAACCCGCAGGGCCGTGGCAGACCAGGGAGCTGATGCATTTGGGAGGAAATCCCCTGGAACTCTCAGCGGCTGACCGTAGACCATCTCCGCTGTGGAGCACTGCAGATCTTCCTTAGGTGCGGTCCTCAGGCCCAGCATCACCCAGGGCAGCTTGTCGACCCAGTTAAGGCCGGCCTTGAGGGCCGTTAGCCTGAGGGTGGTAAGCGGTAGTCCTGTGCAGCTTAACCCCCAAACCGCCTGCCACGGCGTTCCAGAGTTCGGACGTGAGCTGAGAGCCCCTGTCCGAGGAAATGTCAGACGGGGTGCCAAAACGACACACCCACGTTGCACTGAAGGCCCGGGCAACATGGCCTTCGTGTAGCGGTGCACCTTAGCGCGTTGACAAGCCACGCACTCTCTGGCCCAAGTCCTCACGTCCTTTTTCAGCCCTTGCTAAACGAACTTCGCCGCCACCAAGCGTACCGAAGGCTTGACGCCGGGGTGTGACAGGCCGTGCACAGCCTCGAACACAGGACGCCTCCAGCTGGCGGGGACGACAGGCCGCGACAGGCCCGTAGAGACGTCACACAGGAGAGTAATGCCCGCGTCGCCGAACACCACGTCCTCCAAACACAACCCAGTGCTCTCCAGCTTCAGAGCCTGGACTCCGGGGTCAGCGACCTGGTCCTCCGCCATGCGATTATAATCCAGACCCAACTGGACGGCACCGATGACGACTCTGGAGAGGCAATCAACAACCAGGTTCGACTTGCCAGCCACGTGCTTAATGTCCGTAGTGAACTCTGATATGTAGGACAGCTGCCTCTGCTGACGTACCAACCAAGGCTCCGCCACTTTTGACAGGGCGAATGTGAGCGGCTTGTGGTCAACAAACGCCGTAAACTCCCGGCCTTCCAGCATGAAACGGAAGTGCTGCACGGCCAACCAAAGACCCAGGAGCTCACGGTCAAAGGCGCTGTACCTGCGTTCTCTGGGTGTCAGCAGGCGGCTGAAAAAGGCGAGCGGCTGCCAAGCGCCCTCCACCCACTGCTCGTGCACTGCGCCGACCGCGTAGTCCGACGCGTCCGTGGTGATGGAGATGGGAGCCGTAGATGAAGGGCAAAGCCGCCTGAGCCAACGCGGTCTTGACCTCAGCAAAAGCAACGTCCGCCTCTGCTGTCCAGTCGATCGCCTGGACGGGGGTCTTGCCTTTCAACGCTTCATACAGCGGCCGCATGATGTGTGCGACCCGGGAATTATATAACTTTCTTTCTTTAGCATATTGTTTATTATATTATAACTTAGTACTTTTTTTGTAAGCATATTGTTTATTATATTATAACGTAGTACTTTTTTTTAAACGCATTTAAGATATGCAACACTAAGCTGTCTGTGGCTCTTTCCTGCTGTAACGCTGCAAATTTCCCCTCTGTGGGACTAATAAAGGTATTCTGATTCTGATTCTGATTCTGAAAACACCCCCGTACCGGCCAGATGCGCCGAAAAGTCCTGAATGTGCGGCACAGGATAACGGTCAGGGTTAGTGGCGTTGTTGAGTCGGCGGTAATCCCCGCACGGGCAATGGGGAACCCGCCGTTCGATTTGGGGACGACGTGCAAAGGGGAAGCCCAAGGACTGTCGGAGCGGCGGACAATGCCCAGATGCTCCATGGTTGCGAACTCCGCCCTCGCTACAGCTAACTTAGAAGGGTTCAACAGCCGGGCCCTGGCGTAGACAGGAGGCCCCTCGGTAGTGACGTGGTGCTCCACGCCATGCTTAGTGGTAAGCGCAGAGAAGGTGGGCAGCGACAGGTCTGTAAACTCGGCCAACAGTCTGAGAAACGTGTCTGCCCCCGACAGCGAGCCCGACAGCCCGTCGTACGCTGCGCTGCCAAGTGTGCACACGAGGGAAGAAAACGTTAAGGCATCAACCAAACGCCTATTCTTAACTAATCGGTTGCAGATGGGTGAAAACAGGCTTAGGGAGTAACGTATTACATGTAAATGGCATTAGGTCATCAGGATACAAAATATGAAAATGTATTCCCTTACAGTTACAGAAGCAAAAACACTCCGATAACAGGTACATTTATGTAAAACAGGGCTCGTTAACAGGATAGCAATGATACAATACATTTAGAAATAAAGAACAATACATAAAATCATCCTATACCTCTATATGGAAACTTGGAGCCCTCAATCCAAATAAAATGGTTCATCAACAGTCAGTGGTTAACGTATACATCAGAATGACAAAAACATTAAACATATTGTCCACTTATGTTGATAAAGATGGAGTTCATTTAAGTCTAATATGGATGTTGTACAACAATGTTAATCCAGTCAGACAGATTTCTCTCACGTGTAGGGATGGGTACCGAGCCCCGGTATTAAACGGGCCCCGGGGCTGAATTATTAAAGACCGTGGTACCGTTAAACTCCAACGTTAGCGGTCTTTTTATCGGTACTGGAGACATGTAAAAAATATGTCATATGTATTATTGCTACACAAACATATCGCAGTTTTAGTGTCGCCAACTCCGTTTCTAACATGCAAAATGCGTCTATGATTATTTTTTGTATTTTCGATCTCTCTCCCCCGCCTGCTTGCGAGGGGGCGTGGCAGTTTACACACACGCAGTTTACACACACGCAGCTGCTAGATGCAGCCAGCAACACACACACACACACGGAGGAGATGGCGGAGAGAAAGCGCTCCGAGGTGCGTTTAAACTTTATCCGTCTGATGCTCGTTACCTAAAGTGCATTAAGAGTTTAGCATGTAAGCCGGTAACACGAGCAATTTATCGCAGTCTTAGTGTCGCCAACTCGTTTCTAATATGCAAGACAAAAAAACGAGATCTCTCTCTCCCCCGTCTGTGTGCGAGCGGGCGGGGCAGTTTACACACACACGGAGGAGATGGCGGAGAGAACGCAGTCCGAGGTGTGGCTAAATGTTACCCGTCTCGATGTGGACAATGCTCGTTGCCAAAAGTGCAATAAGAGTTTAGCATGTAAGGGCGGTAACACGAGCAAGTCTAAACATTTAGCAAAAGTGCTCCACATCCAGACGGAGAAATGCACCGGGTTCGACTGTCTTTCTAGCAGCTCTGTAGCCCCTTCCACGAGTAACGTTTCCACGTCAGGTATTATGTATGCTAGCAGCAACACACGGAGTTAACTACATTATACAAACATGCATAGGCGGCGCGTGAGGCTCAGGTTTGGGAAGGCTAAATAACTTTTTTTACCTGACGCTGCCCGCCTCTGGCGTGAAAGCACCGCGTACTGACCAATCAGAGCTCAGTGTGCGGAGTTTAAATCTTTCAAGTAATATTACAGGATTAAGGAAATACAGTTTAAACTGCCGTATGCAGAGAAGACGCCGACGTGTCGCACTTATCATTCACATCATCAATCAGATCATCGATCATATAATATCATAATATATCCAGCCTGATCTCACCAGAATGCGTACAAATGACACGACTTTGCAAAGTCGTGCAATAGATACGCAGAAGTCCGTTTTTGCGTGCATATGATACTCCCACGTTACGTTTGTTATGAACGTATGTGAAAATACGTTTTTTTTTCTACAATTTTCTTCGACGTTACGTTTGTTTTGAACGTATCTTAAATGCGTTTATTTTCTACATATCTTTGCCATTTATTTAACCCTAACCATAACCCAATAAGCTGCTGTGTCATCATATATTTCCTTATCTGAGTCAGCTTCTTGAGCCGTATCTGGCCGTGCAACACTCACATTGTCACACATAGCCTACTGTATGCAGAAGTATTATTTTAAGCAACACATTAGGTTGACGAAACACTCAACTCAAATGTAATTAAAGTCAGATCCACTCGTGTCTTAGATGGGGCAGTATCATAAAACTGTTGTACGCTTTCACACACACATTTTTAACCAGTTGTTCTGTATTCTCCTTGCAGGTGCAACTATGTGGCTTGTATCCTGGGTTATATGTATATGTTATATATATATATATATATATATAATATGTTTAAATCATGGATGGTTAAAGTTCATATTTGTCTAATATTAATTTACTTTTCATAAATGAAGTATGACGCTGCGCTGTCAGTACACTTGTCCCTGTTTGTGATTGGTCAAATGTAGCTAACCCCGCCCCTTTCACGTGAATGCGCTCTGAGCTGGAGAAAGAAACCCTGGTTTGATTTACCGAGTTGATAACCAGCCACAGGTGGCTGCATAGAAGCGCTAATGTAAAAGACACAAACATTATACATTATATTTTTATTTTACCAGGATGCAGTGACAAAAAGATTTGGGAAGGCTTAGCCTTCCCTAGCCTACAGTACCCGCCGCCCCTGCAAACATGGGTTAATGATTAGAGGTAACTGAGGTATTTAGTTTGTTAAAGTTTCAGCTATTCTGTTTACAGATCTGTCATCAGATTATTTAATACGATTTGTTAAAACATTGTTGTTTCTTTTGATGTGAAATATTATGTATTTAATTTAAATAAAAAACAATGTTAGTTTTGTTCAAAATGTGTTTAGTTAGTTTACCTTATTTGTTTCTCCAAAAGAACCGATAAGAGTACCGTTAAAAGACCGGACCGATAAGCGGTATCGATAAAAGTAGTAGTACCGTTAAAATCTTAACGATACCCATCCCTACTCACGTGTGAACTATCATAAGACTTATTCATTGTCCTCTCCATCAGCTTCTGTTTCCATGTGTTCAGCTGAGCTGCTGATTGGAGGCTCTGCCTCTCCGTTATCCTCAGTTTGAAATGTCATTAAACTGTGCACACTTGTGCCTTTGGAAACGACCACGCCATTTAAATCTTTTGTCACAAACATTGCAGCTGTATATTTCCTCTCCTGTGTGGACTCTCATGTGTGTCTTTAAACTTCCACTCTGTGAAAAAGCTTTCTTACAGACTGAGCAGATGTGTGTTTTCTCTCCTGTGTGGACTCTCATGTGTTCCTTTAAACTTCCACTGTGTGAAAAAGCTTTCTTACAGACTGAGCATTTGAATGCTTTCTCTCCTGTGTGGACTCTCATGTGTTCCTTTAAACTTCCACTCCGTGAAAAAGCTTTCTTACAGACTGAGCATTTGAATGGTTTCTCTCCAGTGTGGACTCTCATGTGTTCATTTAAACTTCCAGTATGTGTAAAAGCTTTCTGACAGACTGAGCATTTTAATGGTTTCTCTCCTGTGTGGATTATCATGTGTGTCTTTAAATGTTCCTTCCGTGAAAAAGCTTTCTCACAGACTGAGCAGATGTGTGTTTTCTCTCCTGTGTGGACTCTCATGTGTTCCTTTAAATGTTCCTTCTGTGAAAAAGCTTTCTCACAGACTGAGCATTTGAATGCTTTTTCTCCTGTGTGGATTCTCATGTGTCGAGGTAGATCACTTCTATGTCTAAAAGCTTTCTGACAGACTGAGCAGCTGAATGGTTTCTTTTCAGCACTACGTCGGGGATCACTGACAGATTCTTGTCTATTTTTCAGTGAGTTTGAGCCTGAGGCAGGTTCTCTGGTCTCCTTCCAATCAGCACTGTGTTCAGCGTCAGGTTCAGAAGAGTCATCAGTGTCTTCAGAAGAGTCTCCAGTATGGTCCTCAGTCTTTGGTTGTAAACTGCTCTCTGGATCTGAGTTCCTGGCTGGTTCTGGTCCTCGACAGTCATCTCCATCAGCTTCTGTTTCCATGTGTTCAGTTTGTCTTTGATGAGGCTGTGAGGACTGAGGTTTCTCTTTATCATCTTCACTCTTCACAGGGTCAGGAGTGAAAGTGGACTTGGTGATATCAGCCTCCTCCAGCTCCTGAAGCTGCTCTCCCTCCTGACTGATCCTGAGTTCCTCCTGTTCCTGCTTAATGTGTGGGGGGGGCTCTTGGTCCTCCTGGTCCAGACTGGAGCTCCACTGCTGCTGGTCAGGGAGAGGCTCTTCTTTAACCACCACCAGCTGCTGGACATCTGCAGGAAACAGGAAACACACTGTTATATCAGTCTTGGACCTAGTCAATATAATTAGGTATGTTATTGAATTACAGTTTCCAGAGAAGAGAGGCCCATCGTCTCTTCCGCAATTATTAGGGGTGAGCGGAAGTGCAAAGAGGCCCTCCTCAGGATAATACAGTTAAGTCTTGTTAGTTAGGTGGTTCATATCCTGGCAGGGTATGAATTACACCTATAGAGGTCATGAGATAAGGACCTTTCGACATCTGGAACATATGTGGGTGTGTTGGCTAATGGAAGGGAAATTGTGTGTGCGTTCATTACAGCTGCTATATATATAATATATATATATATATATATATATATATATATATATATATATATGATGTGGAAGACTTGTACTCGTTGGAGCATTACCACTATTGACTGCAAGGTAATGTTTCCTCATTATTATTATTGATTGTTGTACAACGAAATAATAATTAATCAACTATATCCGTGTTTTATTGATTCCTCTCTGTTTCTATTCTTTCCTGTTGTGAGTGCTGAATTGCCACAACAACACAGTCAGAAAATAGGCTAATTATGTTGGCTCAATTCACCTCATGCAGCCCAGCCCCTTTCCACTTACAGTTAAAAATGAAAAAGGTTTTTTTCTTCTGGTTTAGCACTAGCCGCAATGTGTATTTGGGATTGTTCACAGATACACTACGTCAGGGCTATTCAATTAGTTTGGAATGGGGGCCGGTTGATGAAAATGATCCAAAGCAAGGGGCCGGGAAAAATATGCCTTGAAATATGAGCAATCATATTAAGAGCTTCAGATACAGTACAACAGCGTAGTGGAGTGCATATATTGTGTTTAATTCAATCAAATAACATAGCCCCAAGGCCTTTATAGATCTAAATGGCAAGTTCAGAACTCATTAGACCTACATGTGAAGCTAATTTAACCATCAACATCATTTCATTTAGGTGAAATGATCTAATCATTCACGCAGAGATAGAATAAATGACAGGAGTTGTCACTACAGTAGCTATTAGGTGGGTTCGAAACCCGAGCCCGCCCAAGTTTTCAGGCAATGTCTTCCCCTCTATCTCTCAATGTAACACCCTCTCTGGAATAAAGGCACTCTGGCCCAAAAAAACTGTTTTAAAAAAAAGTAGATTACTTTTTAACATTATACTCAAAGGGCCAGC
Source organism: Gobionotothen gibberifrons (assembly GCA_943591055.1). Classification (NCBI taxonomy): domain Eukaryota; kingdom Metazoa; phylum Chordata; class Actinopteri; order Perciformes; family Nototheniidae; genus Gobionotothen; species Gobionotothen gibberifrons. The sequence goes on from CALSBZ010041887.1 coordinate 15,489, forward strand.
AAATATCCCCCCGGGGCCGGATTTGGCCCGTGGGCCGCCAATTGAATAGCCCTGCACTACACCTACATTATAGAATGAAAATACTGTGTTACAAATTAAAATCCTGCATTCAAACTAGGGCTGCTCGATTATGGCAAAAATCATAATCACGATTATTTCTGCAAATGCAAGTCCAGAGCTGTATCCATCAATTCATTTTGTGCTCAAAGTGCACCAGATTGATGCATTTAACTTCAACATTTAAAAAAAATCATACATTTTCTTTTCACTGAAAACTGGTCCCACAGACCCAAACAGCACACAAAGGTTAAAGGTAAGCATATAATAATGTTAAAATGTGCTAAATATATACACTGCAAAAAAACTGAAAAAGAGGAGTAAAAGTAGCTCACGACTTGTTTAATTTTTTGAAAGTAGCTCTCATCCTAAAAAAGGTTGGAGACCCCTGTTATAGAACGATATATTTGACAATTTGGGGCTCAGGTGGGGCTCATCCACCACCCCGTTAGCAGGTGCCACTTGATTGACGTATATTTGAGACACCTCAATAATATAATACATTAACCGTGCTTTACGTGAACCTCATCATGACACAAGAGAGGATGGCAGGAATGCAATTTCCCGTGTTCAGTGAATGCAACAGAGGCAAGTCACCAGACCAATCAGAGAGTTGCATGGAAATACACGTGTGCTTGTGTCATTCAAGCTCGGCTGTGTGTGTGGCAATTGCGCATGTTGCAGCCAATTTGATGTATTTTAATATTTGTATTTGAAGGTGCTGTGATACTACTGAATTGACCTGGGCAGAGGCGGGGACTCAGCCAATTTCAGGGTACAGCCTACTATTTAGGGAGGACACAGGTGCACATCATTAGGGATTGGGAATCACCAGAGGGAAGCCACACAGTTTAACAATCATGCGTGTTTTCGCTTGTTTTCTGTTTGTTTTGAGTTAATTTCGGTTTATTTCTTTATCACAGTTAGTTGTTTAGTTATCAGTTAAACACCCGGCTCTTGTTTTGCTGTCATCATCCTGCAATCCAAATAAACATCTTAAACGCACTCAAAGAGAAGACCTGATTTGCCGTCAACACCACTTCAATCAGGGGAGAGGTGATGTATGAAATACATGTTTATTATCGGGGCACATGATATGCAGAATAGTGATTGACAACAGTAAATGTAATGGTGTTTGGCGATTAGGCCCCGGGTTTGCCGGATGCTCATTCGGGAGGGAAAGAACCGCTCTGATGAACCCCCAAAAGAAGTGAAGTATGGAGTACTGAGCTGTGAGCAGTTCTTACCTGCGGCTGGTTGCGGAGATCTATGGATGAAAATGAGAGATTAACATGGGGACGTGATAGGCGCCGGAATTGCTTCCGGGCTGCGGGGTTAGCCAGTCAGACCCGCATTGCGGGGTAAGACGTGACGCAGACCCTCTGGCCGCAACCTGCCTTCGCAGGGTAAACCTAACAGAACGATGTCTGCCGCCAGCGCTCGCGTGGCTTGACTAGCGCAGAACGATGTCTGCGCGCAGAACGATGCTGCCCAATCCCCGCAGGGTTAACCTAGCGCAGAACGATGTCTGCGCGCAGAACGATGTCTGCCCAGTCCCCGCAGGGTTAACCTAGCGCAGAACGATGTCTGCGCGCAGAACGATGTCTGCGCGCAGAACGATGTCTGCAACCCGCTTCTGCAGGGTTCACCTAGCGCAGAACGATGTCTGCGCGCAGAACGATGTCTGCAGCCTGCACCCGCAGGGTTAAACCTAACGCAGAGCGATGTCTGCAGCCTGCACCCGCAGGGTTAAACTTACCGCGACCCGGAGGTCGCAACCTGGCGTGCAGGGTTGAACAGAACACAGACCCGGAGGTCGCAACCTGACGTGCAGGGTTAAAC
>CALSBZ010041887.1:17397-35581 GCA_943591055.1 Gobionotothen gibberifrons
GTCGCAACCTGACGTGCAGGGTTAAACAGAACACAGACCCGGAGGTCACGACCTGACATGCAGGGTTAACATAACGTGGACCCACGTCCGCAGCCTGCACTTGCAGGGTTAGCGTACGCAGGCCCGGAGTCATAGCCTGACGTTTACGAGAACAGTTTTGACACGTATACATGCTTACGTGTTGATCACCACCAGTTGTAGGTACGATTACCTTTTTTAGTGTTTGAGGGACCTTGGATAGCCAGCACGGCACTGATGACCGGGCGGATGTAGGATGTGAAGGCAGAGGAGGACCAACGTCCGAGTTGTTGCAGAGATGAGGATGAGACGCCTTGATTAGCGGAAATCTCATGCAGATATTCCCCCAAAACGGAGGATGCGCAGTGCATGTCCTATTTACCACTGAATAGGCTCCGGTGCACGCGCACTGCGGCGGTGTAATGCCGCTGAACCACGTGATGACCGATGCATCACGGCGTCTCTGAAAGTATGGTTTGAAGAAGTAGTTGTAAATCTGTCTTCGTATGATTAAACTACTGTGAGGATTAGTGGATCGAGACTGTGAGCGGATCTGGACGGTGCTGCCGCGGAGATGTTGTTATCGCAGATTCAGCCGTTGGTACGCCGAGGAACGGCGTATTTCTACTGAGCCGGGAGGAGAAGTAGCTTCGATGGGATGTAGCTTAGCCCTGCCTGCCTGCAGGAGGGGTTGTGGTTGAAGCCAGAGGTGGGTGAATCTTCGCGTGCGATGAGGACCCGTTCCGCGTGGAGCCGGAAGCGCTGCCTTGGGCGGCCCTGCTGCCGGTGCCGGTGATGCCGTCTCGAGAGACTGAGCGTCAATTGTTTGCGTGAAGTAGGCCATTTCCATTAGCCGGAGGAACTTCCGTGGAGCCCGATGCCTTGTATTTCCTCCCGCGTCCGGGTTTGCGGGGCTTAATCCGCGCAGCTGCGGAGCTGATGAATGTATGCCTGGAGCTGGGACGGAGCCCAGCTGTTGTTTGTGCGTTGACACCTGGAATGACAACTGACAGGGAGAGCAGGTTTAAAGGGTTAGCAGGTGCGATGATTGGCTGGCCGGGGCGTGACGCCCCTGATCACTTATTGAGATAACGTGTGGCACCCGATAATGATGTCTTCCTGGTTGAACCTGCGCTAAGCTACATGTGTCTGGAAAAGCTTCACACCATATCCCTCACTGGCAAACTTTTGTTGTTCGGTTGCCTTTACATTTGTTGAAAAACTTGCTTCCAAAGACGGATGGACACAGGAGGACAGCGCTGTATTCATTGACTTTTCCCGACTTAAATCCACGGTACGCACCCGCAAGAGGAACGGGGACGGACCAAACATCAAAGTCACGGTAGGAGTATTTATGAATAAAAGGTTGCGGAGGAGAGTGGCCTTCACGCAACGGGATACAGGCAAATCTCATAAAGTAATTCTAAACAAAGCCTCCGTGGATTGCTAAATAATGGCCACGAGTAACGAGGAAAATCAGGAAATGAACGCTGCTGTCAATCAAACTGAAAAGGAGGATGGGCTTGGTAAAAGGACAGCTAAACTCACATATAAAGCAGCGGAAGCAAAGATATTATCTATGCAAAAGGACAGGAATTCTGGGATAAAGCAATTGTGTAAAATGGCAAAGGAATTGGAACAATTGATGATTTCAAATGGAAATGTTTTTGACATGCAAATCAAAACATGAAATGTTGTGGAAACTGTCTGAGGAAACTACAAGGTTGCATGAGTCATTAAAACCTTTGTTGCCTGAGGATGAAATGTTTAAACAACCGGAATGGTTTCAAAATCAAATGCACAATGTTAAAGGAGTAATACACAAAATGGAAAAATGGGTTCATGCAAACAGGGAGAAATGCATACAGGTTGTGAATGATGAAATCGATGATGTGACAAATAATGCAAATGAGGTTGTGGATAACAGTGGCTCAAATGAAAATGATGCGTTACATGCAAATGAGGAGCTGGATAATATTGGGCCAAATGACAGTATTTCTAACATTGGTGACAAAACAAATGTGTCAGGTGGAAGCTCTGGCCATTCAAGGTCCATCAAGGCAGAGGCTGAAAGGGCTGCACTCCTGGCTTTGGAGGCTGCTCTCAAGGAAAAGCATGAGCTGGAAGCTCAAGAGGCTCAAATTAGGAAGAAAAGGGAATTGCTTGAAGTGCAAAGTCAGATTGCTGCGCAGACAGCAAAAGTCACAGTACTCAGAAACAGAGGGTCTGACATAGGAGTCACAAATGGAACAAGTTCATATGTGTCAAAACACAAGTCTGCTCTCAAACCCTCTGCTGTGCCATTTGTTCCACAAACTTCAAGTTGTACCGTCAATCATCCACCAACAGGAGGCAGTAAAACTGCTATGTCAATAAAGCACAATTATTGGAGCCAAACTATCAATACAACCATCCACCAACAGGAGGCAGTAAAACTACAAAACCCACTCAATCACATCGAAATCCATACAACCAGTACAATCCACCAACAGGAGCTGCTAAAGCTGCAATGCCATTACAGTCTCAGCAGCTACAGGATCCATACAACCAGTTCAATACTGCAGCTACAATGCCAAGTGGAACAGGGGCACGGCGCAAAGAAACCATTTCACAAGGAACCAGATCAAAAACGTATGCTTCAAATCACATCCCAAGCATGCCTCCAAGGTCTTTGCTGTCGTATCCCAGTGCATATACACAACAGCAATGTATCCAAGTCGATGAGGACCAAGGCAGAATGCCTCAAAGATCTCGTCAGTCATATCCAACTGCACAGCCATCACAGCAATCAAACCAAAACAGTGAGGAACCGGACCAAGGTAATATTTTCACCATCATGCAAAAGCAAAACGACATCACAGCATTACTAGTGCAACAGCAGTCTTCATTATCATTACCCCCAAGGGACATACCAGTGTTTAATGGAAACCCTCTTGAGTACAACTTATTTGTCAGAGCTTTTGAAAATGGAGTGGAAGGAAAAGCTGCTAGCAGTGTAGACTGCTTATTAGGGATGCACGATATTGTTTTTTTGAAACCGATACCGATAACTTCCTGCTTCTCAAGACCGATACCCGATAATAATATTATATATATATATATATTAAATGTACCAGTAGTTTTTGCACACCTGGTGGTAAAAAAAAGACTAGTAGTGAGCAAATGACATGAGCATTACTACTATGAACAAAACAAAGCCAAGAACAGTTTTGACTCTTCAAAGTGACCATATTTATTTTCCCAAATAAACATAATTGAGTCAATCAGTCAATGTTTGTAGTCTTTGTCCAGCCACTGCGCCGTCAGACCTAGCATGCTAACGGGGCTAACATCACTGGTCCATATGTCCGTGGTGAAACTTATGTCCCGTATATCGTTATCGATCAGAGTATGAAGGAGTGTGCATTGCATTTGTTAATACAAATAGCAAGCGAACTATCTAACTCTGAAACGTTGAAATAGTCCCATACTACCGACGACATGTTTGTTTACTGTCCTGGTTTCACGGCTGCACACCATTTACGTCACAGCCAGGCATGAGTTAGGGAGCGCTGGATTTGTGAAAAACTCCCCTCTTCCTAAACCACTAATACCACAGTACTGGCAAACGGGAGGAGCCGAGTGAAAAACAAGCGCCCCTCATCCCAATCCACCCACACCGCAGTATTTTTTTCTTTTTTTTTTACCCAAAAAATATATTGTATATTATCGGGGCTATTAATACTGTTATCGGGTTTATCGGGATGACGTCATAATTCCTATTATCGGGCCGATAATTATCGGGCCGATAATTATCGTGCACCACTAGTCATAATTCCTAATATCGGACCGATAATTATCCGTGCACCACTACTGCTTATACTACCTGGAGCAGTACACTCGAGGGCAACCTAGAGAGCTGGTCAAGAGCTGTCAGCACATGCCATCTGACAGGGGGTATCAAAGAGCAAGAATGCTTTTAGAAGAACGCTTTGGAAATGAGCAAAAAATAGCCATTGCATATATGGAAAAAGCACTTGGATGGGCACCACTGAAGTCAGAGGACATCAAAGCCTTACAAGCATTTTCACTATTCCTACAGACATTTGGAGGGGCTATATATTTTATTATCAGTATGTCTGCACAGCAGTTACAATGGTCAAACACTACATTGAAACAGAATTGTCCCCATTTTTTCTTTAATAGTTAGAACATTACATATTTTAATGAGATATGGACTGCAACACTAAAAATGTCCCTTGTTTTCATTTTTAAAATGAAGTCACTGAATTCGCCTTGCTTAGCTTATTTTGTTATGAGATGATGATTTGAATTACTGTTCAAATTAGTTAATGTAATAATCGTTTGGTTATTTTATGCATAGCCTATTGTTACATTTCTGTGCTTAAGAATGCCTTCAAGACAGAGGAGACTGAAGCAGAGAGAGAGAGATCTGAAGGAGGCAGCTAAAAGGACTGCAACTTTGCAGAGCTGGATAAAAGGTGCCAGCAGGGCAGCTGCAGGTGAAGCACTGTGATTATGTCAAGCAACTACATAAGTTGGAGTACACTAATAACTCATTAAAACAAATATTTAAATCAGTGATACATGCAAAGCCTCTATCTGTGCTGAGTGAAGTTAATATTTCTCTGTTGGGGGCCAACCCCAAGCCTCCAGTTCAGAGCGCATTGGAGAGCTTGGTGATCTAGTGATACTATCTACTAATAGCTGTAGTATAATATGGATAAGATGGCCAGATAACTGGTTCACAAAGGCTTTACAACAGGTTGTAAATATTCTATACAAGTAGGCAACATTTATTTTCACATGAATGACTAGATATAACCTTCTCCAATCTAAAATGTATGTTTGTATAGCAGTAAATAATTAAGTGTATGTTACTTAATTCTGTTTCTAATAATTCTGTTTAAGAATACAAATATATGTAAAATGTTGATGCTCACACCATATTTCCCACACTGTTCAAGCTCATCAAAACCTATGCCACTCTGCCTGTCTCAACGGCAACTGCACATTTTCAAAGCTGAAAATAATCAAAACAAGGCTGAGAAATCTATGTGGTCAAGAGTGTCTGTCTGATCTTCTCCTACTGTCTGTAGAAAGAGAGATCCCTGTTGACAACAACGAGGTCCTGAAGATTTTCATTGAAATGGTCCCCAACAGGAGGCTTCTTCGCTAACACTTTGAGCTGTACCTGAACTGAACACAGAATGAATCACAAATGTAGCAGGTGGACACTAAAGTCTAAAAGTCAACTGAGTCTCACTTACAATGAAAGTTTATTTTTATTTTATTTTAACCTTTTACATAAAAAACAAGTTAGAATTTCCAAAAGGTCTTGTGTTTTTTTTTCGGGGGTGGGGGTGGGGGGGTGCCTTTTTCCCAGTTTAGAGCAATAGCCCCTCCAAATGTCTGTGCACGTCCCTGGAGCCTTCATTGTAATAATTCAGATGCAATTAGCCTATATAAAAGGCCTCAAATTGGAAGCACTGTCTGCGCCGTCTTTTTCACTCAATTCTGCAATAGGTAGATCTCGCCTTTCACCTAGGCCGAGGTCGGTGATCTTGGGCTTAAAAAGGTTGGTGACCACTGGTCTAAAGGGTTATTAATGTGATAATAAAGTGTTACTGAAGAGTGTAAAGTGTTAATGAAGAGTAAAGGGAACATACCTGCTCTGTGTATCCGAAGCTGAGGCTGTAAAACAGCGTCCAGTAGTTTCTGGAGTCTCTTGTTCTCCTCTTTGGAAAGAAGCAGCTCCTCCTCGAGCTCTGCTATTGTTTGTTCAAACAGAGCAAATATCTCTTCAGCAGCAGCAGTGAGTCGCTGCTTCTTCAACGACAGCAGCATTTGGACTTTACTCATGTTTCCTAGATCACCTTTCCCTGCAGACTCCGTTAAACACACCGTTTCTCTCTCCGTCAAACTCTCAATCTGACTAGTGTTGCTCACGTGTTTCCAGCTAGCATGCTAAGCTAGCTCCTATAGTTCGAGGTAAACGATCCAGAAAAAAGAGCACATAGTCCATTCAGAGGTTTATCCAGACACACAGATGATGGATCAGTAGTGCTGGAGCTCACACACACTTTCTCAGGAACACAGAGAGAGAACCGTCACTTTCTCAGGAACACAGAGAGAGAGAACCGTAGCGACGAGACGCCATATGCAGGGCTCGAGTTATGTGTGAGCCAATGGGAGCTGAGCTCCCACAGGAGGTATGATGTCACTGCATACGTAGGAGCTCAGACCATTCCTTTTGGGAGCTCAGCTCCCATTGGCTGTACCGACCCGGCTGCGCACACTTGACTCGGTAATGTCACGGCCAGCAGAGCAGATACTGTTCTGCTAGGTTAACTCATGTCATGTTAAACGTCAAAGTAAACAAAATAAATCATTTGATTCGAATGGAAGTTACGTAATTCAAGTTTCTCTATCCCACAGTTAATGTTAGACTAGCAAATTTAGTTTTTTTCATCGTTATCTACTCAATTTACTTACCACTGTCTTGTTTTTTTCTCTCATCTTCATCCGCTTCCAGAAAGATAAGTTCTCTTCATTTTTCAGTGCCTTTCCTTGTCATCAGGATTATTTTGTAAACAATCATGCACGCGATTTGAGACACTGACCGGAGTGAGCCTGGATAAGGTGGGGCCCCATTAGGGAGGTCTCCTACAGTCTGTCGGTCTACAGACCGTAGACCATCTCCGCTGTGGAGCACTGCAGATATTCCTTAGGTGCGGTCCTCAGGCCCAGCATCACCCAGGACAGCTCGTCGACCCAGTTACCATCCGTAAGGCCGGCCTTGAGGGCCGCCTTCATGGAGCGATGGAAGCGCTCGCAGAGGCCGTTAGCCTGAGGGTGGTAAACGGTAGTCCTGTGCAGCTTAACCCCCAAACCCGAAACGTGGCAACGGAATATGGAATTTATCCATCTAAATGAACTGTGCCCAGCGGACTGCTCATACATTGGCACTCCACGTCTGTTGGGCCGTGGTGGTGGTCTCGCAGTTGTCTGGAAGAAGCAGTTCTCTTGCCAATTGATTAGCTCAGAACCTTTCATTACATTTGAACTACAGGTGACTAAAATTGGTGGGCAAAAGCCATTTTATTGTGTTTTAATTTATCGACCGCCTGGTCCAGCAGGTCAGTTTTTAATTGAGTTCACTGCCTTTCTTACTTCTATTATCAAGCTGGATAAAGTGTTATTAGTAGGTGATTTTAACCTGCACATTAATGATACCACAAATTCTGTAGCCACTGAATTTCTTAATATTACCGATTCTTTTAATTTCAAGCAACATGTTTCTGGCGCCACTCACGTGGGTGGTCATACCTTAGACCTTGTTTTTTCTCTGGGACTGGATGTTGATCACATCCGTTGTGAGGATCTACTGATTAGTGATCATAAATGTATTTTCTTTAATCTATCTGTAAAAACTGTCCCCATGTGCCTCAAAACATCATTAAGTTGTTCTCGCATTATTACACAGAGTACAGCTGATCAGTTCGCAGCTCACTTTTGCTGTGATAATAACGCTAACATGATCGATGTAGAGCTTTTAATACAGTCTTTTAATCAGCATTGCTCCACATTGCTGGACATAGTGGCACCACTAAAGGATAGGACTAGAACTATCTGCAATACTTCTCCATGGATAACGGACGCTGTCTGCTGCCTGAGGCGGAAGTGTCGCAGGACAGAACGACTATGGAAAACCACTGGGCTGGAAGTGCATCGCCTTTATCTCAAAGATCTTAGATTGTCTTTTAATGCATTAGTAAAAGAAGCCCGGACTGCTTACTTTGCTAAATTAATAACTTCCTCAAAGAAAAATCCCAAGATCCTATTTGATACAATTAATAATATTGTTTCACCACCACTAACTACATTACCATGTCTTTCGAATAATGACTGTAACAAGTTCCTTATCTTCTTTGTAGATAAGGTAACATCTATTAGGTCCGGTATTAATCCTGGGATTTCACTGCCCAACTCTTGCCCCTCTCCATCCCATTCTATGCTTGGCTCCTTTGAACCTATCAACTCACAAGACCTGATGGATTTAATTAGGAAAATGAAGCCATCTTCATGCCCCCTGGATGTAATACCGACTTCCCTATTTTAAAAAGTTTTACCAACCATCTGCAGTGCTGTATCAACTATTGTTAATACTTCCTTGTCTACAGGATGTGTCTCTTCCTATTTTAAGCATGCCACTATTCAGCCCATATTAAAGAAAACTAACTTAGATCCAGCCTTGCCCGTGAACTACAGGCCTATATCTAAACTACCCTTTCTCTCAAAAGTTCTTGAGAAAGTCGTGGCCAACCAACTCACTGCTGCACTGGAGAGGCACAATATTTACGATAAGTTCCAGTCAGGTTTTCGGAAAAAGCACTCCACCGAAACGGCTCTCCTGAGGGTTTCTAACGACATCCTGATGGCTTCTGATGTGGGTGATTGCTCTGTGCTAGTACTTCTTGACCTAAGTTCGGCGTTTGACACTGTAGACCACCATATCCTGATAAAGAGGTTACGTGACTGGGTGGGCATATCTGGCATAGCATTAGACTGGTTTGCATCATATCTTGCTGATAGAAGTTTCACCGTTTCGGTTGGAGACTTTGTGTCAGACTCCTCTCCACTGTCCTGTGGTGTCCCGCAGGACTCGGTCTTGGGGCCTCTGTTATTCTCCTTATATTTGCTACCCTACCCATATTTGCGACAGATCATAAATAGTTTTAACATTACATATCACTTATATGCGGACGATATCCAGCTCCACATTTCATTCAAACCTAGTGAGGCTTTTAGGATATCAAGACTTTTAGATTGCCTTAGCGCCATTAAGGACTGGACGGCAGATAACTTCCTACAACTAAATGCTGATAAGACTGAGGTTCTGGTTGTTGCACCAGAAATGATTACACCCTTGATTCTGAAAAGTCTTGGACCTTATTCCTCTGCTGCCAACTCCAAACTACGCAACTTAGGGGTAATATTTGACCAATCCGCTTCGTTTGATACCCATGTTAAGCAACTGACGAGATCATGTTTTTTCCACCTACGAAATATTAGCAAACTGAGATCTGTAGTTTCAACACCCGACCTAGAAATGATTGTTCATGCATTTATTTCATCTCGCATTGACTACTGCAACGTGTTATTCTCCTCTCTCAGCGTGTCTGCCCTTGGTCGTCTGCAGTCAGTCCAGAATGCAGCTGCAAGACTTCTCTCCCGGTCAAACAAATGGTCCCACATTACCCCGATACTCAGATCACTTCACTGGCTCCCTGTAGCGTATAGGATTAAGTTCAAAATCCTCACTCTCACCTACAGAGCTCTGCATGGTCAGAGTCCTGCTTATGTGGCCGACTTAATCCGCCCTTATACATCAGCCCGCCCACTCAGGTATCACAGGCAAAATGTACTGTCTGTCCCACGTACCCACCTTAAGACCCGCAGTGATCGAGCGTTCGCAGCAGTGGCTCCTAAATTATGGAATGCTCTGCCTCCTCATCTACGGTCTGCAGAGTCTGTTGACTCTTTTAAAACTATTTTAAAGACATTCCTGTTTGGTCAGGCGTTTGGGTAACCAGTGTGCTTGATCTTATTTCATTTAATACTATGTTTTTATTTTTGTTTGTTTTAAATTTCATTTGTAAGTTTTGTTTTATTGTGTTTTTATTGTGTCTTAAATTATGCTCTGGTGCTTTTACGACTTTTTAACATGTGGGTCATTGATCATTGTACACCTCCTATATGGATGTTTTATTGTTTTGTCAAGCACTTTGTGACTGTCTGTGAAAAGCGCTTTATAAATAAACTTTACTTACTTACTTACTTATGGCGCTTTCACACTGCAGGCTTGGTTTGGTTTGGTTTGGTTTGGCTTGGTTTGGTTTGGCCTTATTAGGCCTGGCTCACTTTAATGCTGTGCTCACATTACAGTTTAGGAGCTGGGGCAGTTACTATAGTAACGCAGTGTAGGCGGAGCCGTGACGTCATCTTCAACGAGCACCCCATAAAAACAACATCAGCTGTTAGCTGTTAGCTGTTAGCACTCAAGCTCACAGCTCCTCATATCTGTTAAGAAACTAGACAAAAGTTATAAACAAGTACAAACCACAGACTGTCTGTGTCATGGTGAATACAGTCGCTGGCTTATTTATGTCTGTATAGGCCGTTGTTGTGAGTGTGTACGGTCGGAGCATTGCGTTAGCTTAGCCGACCTCCCGATTTTCCCGGAGAAAAACCCACAGTTTAAAGGGGAACATGGGAGAACACCTCAGGGAGAGCAACAGAGGAGGGATCCCTCTCCCAGGACGGACAGACGTGCAATAGATGCCGTGTGTAAATCGAAGAGATAATATATTTTACAGCGTAGGTAGAACGAATGTTTGGAAATGCATGTGTCTGTAATAAGAAGATGCATCACGCATTTTAAAAGGTTCTTCGCCTCCCGTCTGTCTGCAGACTTGTCAAAGCATTAATTCATGATTTGTACTAACCGGTATCAGTATGTTGTTACTTCGGCATCATTTTGAAACGTGTATTACAATTAAATCACGGTCAAATATGTTTAGCATATTCCGCCCGGTTGTTGGCCCCGCTTGTTGGCCTCGATAGAACCACAAATTTGTCGGGCCAGAAAAAAGACGAAAAAGTACCCCCGGGACGGAACTAGGCCTTGTGTGAGCGCAACCAAAAACAGGCCCCGCACGGTTCGGCACGCTTAAAGCGAGCGCCGCGCTGCAGTGTGAATGCGCCATAAGTGACGTGGTGCTCCACGCCATGCTTAGTGGTAAGCACAGAGAAGGTGGGCAGCGACAGGTCTGTAAACTCGGCCAACAGTCTGAAGAAACGTGTCTGCCCCCGACAGCGAACCCGACAGCCCGTCGTACGCTGCGCTGCCAAGTGTGCACACGAGGGAAGAAAACGTTAAGGCATCAACCAAACGCCTATTTTTAACGTCCACTAAGAGTACATGAGCACACAAAAAATCCGCCCCGAGGAGGGGAAAAGAAATGTCCGCTGTCACGAAATCCCAGCTGAAACGCTGTCCTCCGATGCACAAACACATAGGCCTCACGCCGTACGTGCGAATGGGACCGCCGTTAGCCGTCGTCAATCGCGGTCCGTGCCCACCACGGGTGACGTCTTCACTCGACGCGGGAACTACGCTCCGTTGAGCGCCCGTGTCACACAGAAACAGGCTCCCAGAAACGCTGTCACTGACGAAGAGGAGCCTGCACGTGCCGCCGACGCTCAGGGCCACTACTGAGCGCCGGCCCCTCCGTTTCCCGTGGGTTTGTAGCTGCACGGAGCGATGCATTTCTTCGCCATTGTCCCGAAACGTGGGTGGTAAAAGCACTCTCCCGTGTCTCCACGCCGGCTCGATACTGCCGTGTCCGGCCTCCGCCATGCTTTCTTGACTGCAGATGGGCCGCTGAGCATCGCGGCCAACGTCTCTGCACCGGGCTGTTGTGTAGCCAGGAAAAAACGATCCGCTTCTTCAGCCAAGGCACGGGGCTCCGTGACAGGCGTAAAAAGGGAGTTGGAGGCGGTGTGTTGAGAATGGAGTTCCACTCTTTATTATCGGTTAACATGAAGAAGGTAAATACACGTCTGCTCAGTATGACAAGCTAGGCAGGAATGACGAGCTAAAGCTAAGTGTCCCCACTAAAGGGTCCGTGTGGCAACATACAAAAGGTGAATTATGGTCAAACATGGTGTCACCACAATAGGTTGATAAACGCTGTGAGAATGGGTCTGCAGAGAGAATTTCGCCGCGATCCCAACTGTCTGTTATCAGCCTGCAGCCAGGGAGGAGAAATCAGCAGAGCTGCCTGCACTGTGTGTGTGAGGAAGTCCGTGGATTGGTCAATTTGGACCAATCAACGGGGGCTTAACGTAACGGCTCCGCAGACGTAGCGTAACGGCTCCGCAGACGTAGCGTAACGGCTCCACGGATTGGCCCATGTGCAGCCAATCCGGCTACTGGCCATTCCTACAACACAGTACCCAGGAAGTAAACAATAGACAATGACATATCTCCAACGAGGCGTTTTGGGGAGGTATTTTCTGTGTTCGAGTTTTACTCTCTACAGGGTGTACTTTGAGGGTTTTGACTCTGCACACCGTTTACATGCATAAATCACATCACCAGGACTGCCTTTTTCCATCTCAAAAACATTGCCCGTCTCCGCCCATCACTCTCCTCCTCTGCTGCTGAAACCCTGATTCATGCATTCATCACATCACGACTCGACTACTGCAATAGCATCCTCTACGGCATACCATCCAACCTCCTCAATAAACTCCAACGTATCCAGAACTCTGCTGCCCGCCTCCTCACCCACACCCGCTCCCGAGACCACATCACTCCCGTCCTCCAGAACCTCCACTGGCTCCCCGTCCGTCAAAGAACCAACTTCAAAGTCCTCCTGATTACTCACAAAGCCCTCAACAATCAGGCCCCCCACTACCTCACAGACCTGCTGCACCACCACACCCCTTCCCGCTGCCTCCGCTCATCAGAAGCCAACCTCCTATCCATCCCCACCCGCACCAATCACCGGACCTGGGGGGACAGAGCCTTCTCCGTCGCTGCCCCCTCCCTCTGGAACTCACTCCCACAACCCATCAGAGACTGCACTGACCTCACCACCTTCAAAAAACTCACAAAAACTCACCTCTTCAATCTGGCTTTTAATGTGTGATTGTTTTTGTATTAACTATATATTTATTTGTTGTTCCTTTCTTTTCTTTTCTCTTCACTTTATCTGTAAAGCGTCTTTTGAGCACCTGTAAAAGCGCTAACAAATTAAATCTATTATTATTATTATTATAAAAACCTTCATAACACACAAGGGGACGGGTAATAACCGGAAAAGCATGACATGGGACCTTTAAGATAAAAATAAGAAGTACTTTATTGATACAAATTGGGGAAATGTTTACGCTGCAGCAGCAAAAGACAAGGCATTGTACATAAGACAGTTAAAAGACTATAATTAAACAATCGAAAATGTAAACATCTTAAATAGAAATAAAATAGCATTACAAAAAGTAGAAAATATACATAGATAGTGTGAACTATCTTACCTGTTAACATATACATGTTAGGCTAACGTTGCCTTGGTTAAAGAGCCTGTTGTTTATTGCTTTGCTAATGATAGCTCGGGAACAACGCCACAGCTTTCAAAAGAGCATAAGGGCAACTTTATGGGAGAGGAAGTGGGAACACTGTCGTCACCAGAAAGTCTAGCCAACAGAAATAAGACGGCAATCAGGACAACTTGGCTGGGAGAGGGTGCGGGGACACAGCCATCACCAGCAACACAAACCTGTCTGTCAAGGCTCTGCACAGCGCACAGCCGGCCACAGCTCCTGGAGGACGCCTTAACGACCCGTAGCTCCGACTGTCAGTCGCGAAGCTGCACGCGGCCAGCTGCTTGCAGAGAAATCCCTCAGATCAAACGTTCAAACCTGAACGCTGTAGGCTACAAAAATGTAGCCGTGGCAGTCTCGCGCAGCGAGAAGATGAAAGGAACAGATCCTCTGACGACACCGGCTGATATAGCCGGTGTCACATGGGTCACAGGTGACTTTGTTGGTATTGGTACTCGAGCTGCGCATGCGCGCGATGGACATATCCAGTGCTAAAAGCACCACCTCTGGCGGTCAGTAGGGATGAAATAGAACACTGTTTGCTTCTGTCCCACACACCTGAATCTGATCACCAGGGCCCAAGAGTTCAAAACTTTTAATCCCTATCTGATCAGATCAGATTTGGATTTTGGGGAGTTCAAAACAAAAAAACAGGATTAGGATCAATTTGATATCCGATCAGATCAGGAAATCCAATCCAAGCTTTAATCTGGATCAAATCTTCAAAATGGGGAGTTCAAACCGACAACACAGGATTGGGATCAGTTTGATCCCAAAAAACAGGATTATCCTGATCCCACCAGAGGGGTGGATTTCCAGTGGATTACCAGAGCAAAATGTACTGTACAATTTATTTAAAAATATGTTTCAATATAAATAAGATGGCAAAGTTTCTTAACTGAAATAATACACAATGTTTAGCCTTCATGGCAGATCCATTTTATTTTTCGCTCACGTTTGTGGTGGCCTATTTTGTTTTCAACCAAATGTTGATGACATAAATGTTTATGCTCATAAAAGTATCACAACAAAGATTGTCAATCACAAATGTAATTTAGATTAAAGAAAAAATATCTTCAACAAAAAAACAGTCCATCATCTGTCCTCACCTTTCAAACGTAAGTGCGGACAATAGAAGTCTCTGCAATGTGGTCTCTTGTCTTCCTTGTATTATTTTATAACATATGGCAGCCTACTGCTCCTAACACTAGGATAGGTGAAATGCAGAATGTACATTTCCCCTTTCATGGTATATTCTTCTACATGTACACACTTCAATTGCTGTATTATTTACTCCAGGAACTTATACTATACCTAATTGTTTATTATATAATTGTTTTCTGCTACTGAACACCTCAACATTATATCTCAGAGGAAAATATGGAACTTTTTATGGCACAATTTAATTGTACAGCTTATTTTACAGATTCAGATTTTTGTACAAAATAAAATCAACTCGTGAATGATTTCGTATTTCAACAAAAAATAAACTACCAAGCAGCATAGCCAATAATGTTGTTAAAAATAGCTCTAACTTTATCAGCTTGAATATTAAGGTGATAAACAAATTGATAAATACATAATTATAACATAAATATGATTTATTAAAAAATGAGTACTTTTACATTTGGTATTTAGATGTTAACACTGCAAAAAGTATAATCATTTGTAATATTTGTATTCTTTCTATATCCCTGATAATCTTCAAAACCCTTTCTGGTTCTTTGAAGGCTCTATCCCAGGAGTGGCCAACCCGCGGCTCCTCAGTTCATATAGAATTGTAATTGTGTTTTTATTCTTTTTTCGCATATGTATTCCAGTTCACAAAGGGTTAACAACACACACGTTCCAGCCCCATTGTTACACAGAGTTTTCAACAAATAAATGCTTTAGCCAATCAGAATGCAGACCCTGCAGTAGGCTACTGGAGCCGGCCTTTACTGCAGCGATGTGACAGTGAAGGGAGAGATCTGCTTCAGATCGGCAGAAATATAACTCAGATAAAACCGTAATAACTCAATACAATGTTGTCAAATCAAAATGGTAACAATTTGCAGTTGTATATGTGTATGTGAGAAGGCCTGCTCCCGGAAAGCTGACTACTGACACAGAAGGGCTCCCAAATTTGAGGATTCGCGGTAAAGAAATGAACAAGAGAGAAAATGCATCTGTCAGCAGAGCTTCTGTCAGCCCAGCCCACTCTCTTCAGTCTGCGTACAAATGACACGACTTTGCAAAGGCGTGCAATAGATACGCAGAAGTCCGTATTTGCATGCATATGATACTCCCACGTTACGTTTGTTATGAACGTATGTCAAATAAGTTTTTTTCTCCCACGTTACGTTTGTTATGAACGTATCTTAAATGCGTTTATTTTCTACATATCTTTGCCATTTATTTAACCCTAACCATAACCCAATAAGCTGCTGTGTCGTTTATTGCAACGCAAACATTAAAACTGTTATTGGAACGGCGATCAAGCCTGAAGCCACAGAGCTCTTTGTTTGAATGTTTGAGGTGCAATATCAGAGTATCATATGCACGCTAACACGGACTTCTGCGTATCTATTGCACGCCTTTGCAAAGTCGTGTCATTTGTACGCAGACTGTGAGACCGGGTTGGTCAGCAAGAGGGTTAGGTCAAAGTTGAGATGTCATGTGAGGAGAATTAACAAAATTACACTTTATTTATTTACATATATTTTTAAATAACTGTCATGATTCTGTGTGTGAGATACAGAGAGGGAGAAAAAAGTCGAGGCATATTTTTATTAAATTAACAAAGATCTCAAATGTGCCCTTTCATGCATTTGAGCCCCTTTCACATCCTCTGCACGTTTCAAGAAGCAACATGCATAGTAAGATAACAACTTTTTTCAAATGTTTTGAACTGAGAGTTTGTGTGAGAGACACAATATTAATGGTTGACTATAACTGGCCTCTGGTCTTAATAATGGTAGGAGAGGTTTAAGTCAATTTCTGTCGATATCATGGACTGTGACAATCCCTATTATCTCTTACAACAACAAAAAACAACATCTTGGACATAACCGCAAGACTGTAACCTCTTCACATTCTGTTGAAATTGTGAGTCAATTACCAGCCATATTTTACACATTGCTGTTTTGAATCACTAATATGTGGATGACAGTTGAACGGGATGATGTAACATGTATGCCATCTGCTGGAAAGAAGACGTATCGCTCTGTTGGCGTCGTTTGGACAACAAAAAGTGAAGCTCTCATACCATAAACAACCTTTGAGTACAGACACCGTCCTGCAGAGAGCACACAGCCCAACGGCACGTTTTTGGTCTAGCGTCATTTTACAAAACGTTTGCATTAAGACACTAAGACTAGCTGGTCCATTGTAAAGGTCAGTCCACCTTAAATGATCAGTGGGTGATCAGTGGGTGATCAGCAGGTGAAAGGCAGGACACGGGAACTTGGTCCTGAGGAGATGTAACGATTATTAAATAAGAAATAGTCGAGTCAAGGGGTCAAAGAAATGAACATTTGTGATTATTAGTGAATCGGTTGCAGATGGGTGAAAACAGGCTTAGGGAGTAACGTATTACATGTAACGGCATTCGGTCATCAGGATACAAAATAGACAAATGTATTCCCTTACAGTTACAGAAGCAAAACCACTCCGATAACAGGTACATTTATGTAAAACAGGGCTCATTAACAGGATAGCAATGATACAATACATTTAGAAATAAAGAACAATACATCAAATCATCCTATACCTCTATATGGAAACTTGGAGCCCTCAATCCAAATAAAATGGTTCATCAACAGTCAGTGGTTAACGTATACATCAGAATGACAAAAACATTAAACATATTGTTCACTTATGTTGATAAAGATGGAGTTCATTTAAGTCTTATATGGATGTTGTACAACAATGTTAATCCAGTCAGACAGATTTCTCTATAGTGTGAACTGTCATAAGACTTATTCATTGTCCTCTCCATCAGCTTCTGTTTCCATGTGTTCAGCTGAGCTGCTGATTGGAGGCTCTGCCTCTCCGTTATCCTCAGTTTGAAATGTCATTAAGCTGTGAGGACTGACGACCAACACACTTGTGCCTTTGGAAACGACCACGCCATTTAAATCTTTTGTCACAAACATTGCAGCTGTATATTTCCTCTCCTGTGTGGACTCTCATGTGTGTCTTTAAATTTCCACTCTGTGAAAAAGCTTTCTTACAGACTGAGCAGATGTGTGTTTTCTCTCCTGTGTGGACTCTCATGTGTGTCTTTAAATTTCCACTGTGTGAAAAAGCTTTCTTACAGACTGAGCAGATGTGTGCTTTCTCTCCTGTGTGGACTGTCATGTGTTCCTTTAAACTTCCACTCAGTGAAAAAGCTTTCTCACAGACTGAGCATTTGAATAGTTTCTCTCCTGTGTGGACTCTCATGTGTTCATTTAAACTTCCACTCTGTGAAAAAGCTTTCTTACAGACTGAGCATTTGAATGGTTTCTCTCCTGTGTGGACTCTCATGTGTGTCTTTAAATTTCCACTCTGTGAAAAAGCTTTCTTACAGACTGAGCAGGGAAAGAGTTCCTCTCCTGTGTGGACTGGCATGTGTTCCTTTAAACTTCCACTGTGTGAAAAAGCTTTCTTACAGACTGAGCATTTGAATGGTTTCTCTCCTGTGTGGATTCTCATGTGTGTCTTTAAACTTCCACTGTGTGAAAATGCTTTCTTACAGAATGAGCAGATGTGTGCTTCCTCTCCTGTGTGGACTGTCATGTGTATCTTTAAACTTCCACTGTGTGAAAAAGCTTTCTTACAGACTGAGCAGCGAAAGGGTTTCTCTCCTGTGTGGACTCTCATGTGTGTCTTTAAATGTGCATTCAGTGAAAAAGCTTTCTCACAGACTGAGCATTTGAATGGTTTGTCTCCTGTGTGGACTGTCATGTGTCGATTTAGATCTTTTCTATATCTAAAAGCTTTCTGACAGACTGAGCAGCTGAATGGTTTCTTT
>CALSBZ010041888.1:12475-26584 GCA_943591055.1 Gobionotothen gibberifrons
TGTGTGTGTGTGTGTGTGTGTGTGTGTGTGTGTGTGTGTGTGTGTCCATGTACCAGCCTTCCTGTCTGTCTGGGCCATCCGTCTACCCCAGTGACTGATGGGTTAACTCCACCAGGTCCAGCTCCGCAGATGGACTTTTCCCTGCCGCTGAGGCCCACAGGGAGAAGCCTTCACTGGGCCAGGCCTCTCAGCGCGGCTGGGTGTCTGGACAGAACCCCTGGAGCTTTGGAGGGTGACAGAGGGAACGATCAATGGTACACTTTCAGGATCTCAGGCCTAATAGAATAGATGCGATGTGTGTTTTTGTGTTCACAGGGGATGGCTGATGATGGATGGGAATAGGTATGGATGGAGGGACAGGATGCAGAAGTAAATAACAATGGTGTTCACAGCAAAATGAGAAGATGAAGATAATTGCTACTTGTGTGGTGCTGAAGAACATCGCCAGTTAACAGAACACTATAGCACACATACGTCACGGGATCGAATTTAGCTCATGATTCAGTTCTGTGTCATTTCATTTCCCAACCACTCGGCTGCAGAATAAAGAAGAAACGATTTACAATAAGTTTCAGAAAGAATAGCAAATTGCAGCCATTTGGAAAAGACTGCTCAGTGTGTGTTACAATATGCCGGGGTGCAGACCAACAATACAGCACAATCACTGTTCCTACATCTGTTGCCAGAGTTAATCAATGACTATACAGTAACAGCAAATAGACTGCTGATTCCATATGCCCGGGAAAGAATAGACAATCATTGACTAATCAGAACTTGATAGAGGCCACATAGGGTGGTGAACAGCTGCTGTGCCCAGTGATCCAACTGTAATCACATTATATATCATTGATCCACGCAACTGAGGATTATGGGTTCTGATATTTCTACTGAGAATGAGGAGTCACAATTGTCAAGGTCGGATGCAGAACTGGCACTGAGGCAGGGACGTTAGATCCGGGATATCAAATGTATAAAAGCAGCTACATACATTTCAGTTTGCCATCATAAAGGAGGCCGACACTAATAACTTTCCTATATCAAACATATTTAAGTACCACCCTTTGCAACAGACACACACACACTCTGATATCAGAGGTGGTGCTTCCGGCGTTAGAAGTTTAGTGTCCACACTGCACTGCAGAGATATTGATGTCTTAATACAATAAAAAGCAAAATAAACATTATTATCCTGATCGTTATAATTATCTTCAGCCCAGAGGCTCAGACTGAATTATTCATAGAGTGCTTAATTAAATGGGTAGACTAGAGTGTGAGTGTGTTGATTTGTGTATGTGTGGGTCTCTGTTGCTCCATGTCTTTTGGACAGTAACATTAAATGAGAGTAAATATGAAATGAATCTGAAGGGACTTATAAAAAAGAAAGAGATGATGCTGTGACAGAGACGGAGGGGGGGGTGTATTACAAACGCATCCTCGTACGCCCTTCACAGAGGTCCCTGTCGAGGAAAAGGAAGACAGACAGCCGTTTAACGTTTCAGAGCATCACGGGGCCTTTTTATGCACTTTTTATATTTAACTGCCTCCACAATAAGAAACCAGTCACTGCACTCCACGGCACCACTCATAGGGCCATAACACACACACACACACAAAGACGCACACAAGTGTGTAACGCAGCTGAATGCGACGCCTCAAATGCAGTCAATAGGGAAGTCAAGGCCAGAGTAGTTAAATAGCGGCGTAGTAGACAGTTATTACTTCTCCCTCACTGTGATTACTGTATCAACCACTGAATGAAAGCACTTCCTTTGGCCCTGCCACTAATATTGCTCTTGGAAAATGTAGATGAGGTCACAGAACTAATACATAGACACACACACGCAGTTTGCACACACTTCAGGGCACGCACACGAATACACACAAATAGAAGCAAGGAAACTCTGTTATAAAATAAGTTTAAGATGCAAATTCTCACATATCTACTGTATGATATCTGCATAAGCACTTTGATGAGCCCTAACCTAATTGGGCTGTAATTTCTTAGGATGCTGCGGTTTCAGGCTCGGACTTATGCAGGCTGTAATTTGCTTATTTGTGCATATACTCAGTGACATGGCCATGGCCACACACCAATATTATCAAAAGCAGCATCCACCCGTAAAAATTGGCCTCTATACACACTCATGTGCATAGATGTTTTTATACTTTTAACACAATTGCACACATGAGATCTCTAACACACTTGAAAGGCCCACATTCCTTTCTTTTTTCTCCCACACACACACACACATGTTAGCTTTCTGTCAGCGCTAACTCTGTTTCCGTCATCTTTTCCGCAGATATTTCACGTATAGGGCTGCCTCACACACACACATGCATGCAAACCAATGAAGTGCTGATGTGCCAACAGGCTTAGTCTGGACACTGCGGTAATGTAACAGCCCATTCATTTTATTATGCATTAGAACGAAGGCTGCTTTTTTCATTACACCCTAATGACATTTGGTAGGGTCCACTAATCAGCCTCACAGGACCCCTGCTGTCTCCCAAAACCAATTGCACGCACACCCAACCGCCTAACCCACACACACCCAACCCACAACAACACTACAAAGAAAAATGTATGCTTTAAGATCTGCAACCTATACATAAGGACACAAGCACACACAAAGACAGAGTATGTAGCATGCATGTACGGTTATATGCATTTAATCTATTTAATGCAAAAATATACTTGCCAAAAGGCTTAAGTGCACATACTGTATACAATGAACAGACTCACACTGTGGGGGAAGTGGGAGGGGGGCCTTGAGATGGCTGGGGGCCCCTGGGATTTAGTCATTATAGGCCCCACCTAAAGAGAAATGGCATGCCAACAACAGGATCAGAGAGATGCACACAATTAGGCTGGAATTAAAACCCATCAAGCCTCACAGCACGAATACTCGTCATGATTAAGTAATCCCTCAGTAAAGGATCTACACATCCAAAAAACAGTGCACTTAATAGATGCTGGGTTTCAGAGAGGTGGGAGTAACTAAAAGAGCGAGCCCTGTAAAGAAGAAGGCGTGCGGGCCCACGCTCACAGAGGGATAGAGAAAGCACAATTAACTAAACAGGGATACCACTGCGATGAATGGGAAACACTCCTTAACACCAACGATACATTACACGCCAGTAATGAGGCCCAGAAACACAGCAACAGTCCAAATAATGTAAATGACTAAGTTGAATTACCTTTTAGATGTGGCGTTAGCTGGATAGCCTTAGCAGCAACGTTAATATCCACGTTCTGAAGCTAGTCCCTCGCGACGTCAGTGTGTTGTTTAGGCATCTTTTCCGACATTAAAGCTGCTGAAAAACCAAGACATAACTGTTATTGTGTTGGTGTTCTTCGCTCGTCACTTTTGCATTATATTTATTGTTGTTTCTTTATTGTGCTACGCAAAAATGAGAGTAACACCAAGCGGCAAACTCTGGGGCAAGTGCCACAAACTGCAGTTAATCTATTGGCCGATAGGTGATGACATCAGAAAGGAGCAATTTCCATAGACCCCCATGTTAAAATGCCCAAATGTACAGCAGAAATAAACATGTTTCTACCCCTGGATGCAATACAAATTATTCGGGATATAGTTAGATTCCACCTTCATGATTATGGATTGGTGAGTGAATTGTTTTATAACGATACCCTTTTATTTATATTAGGTCTTAAACTGTTTGCATAAATGAGGGCGTGGTCACTTTGATGGACAGGTACGTGCCTCTCTGTCAGCTAACAGCAACTTGTCCACTCTGCTAGGCTACAACGTTAGCTAGTTGTAGTTACTATACTTGACCCTTTAGCCGTGTTCGTGGTGATTGTGCCTTGTATTATTATTATATATATATATATATATATTTATATATTATTATATTATTATTATTATTAGTAGTATACCTTCTTCTGTTACTGTCAGTTATGTGTGTCCTTTCTTTAAGAATTTTAATTGATTCTTTTTTTTAATGTTAGTTTAAACACACGATTTATAGGTTAAATATAAAATGTGATAATAAAATAATATACAATTATTAAGGTTGTACATGATAATTATAAGAATATCTGGGAATATGTGAAAAATTAACAAACATAAATAGAAATGGTTCAACAAAAAAAAACCTGATATACAGTTTTTATTGTATTTATATAGCTTGTGCATGTTTTTTTTAATGATTTGATAGGGATTATTTTATGATTTCCTATACACATCAAGATAAAATTGCTTCATATTGATCTATGTGTTAGTTTCTTATCTCCAGTCTATAAACCCCTAGATAAAGACTATTTACAAACAACCCACAGGAAAGCACATGCAGTATTTCAGCAGCACACTCACGCACTTTACTTTGATGCTTCACTACACCACGGCTCCAATATCTTCACGCAAGAGTGGGAGATAGAAAATAAATGAGAAATTACCGAAGCACACAGACATGCTCCTCTAAAGGTACAGGGCATCTGCTTATATGCAAAGATGCACACAAACACCCACACACAAAAGAAATGTGTGCAGGGATTAGGTTGGTACTGTAGCCTCCACTGAGTACAGAGTGATTTGGTTTAGAGTTTCAACCTTGGGGCAACAGTGGGCAGGGCACATAGGAGTGTTATCGTGTGTGTGTGTGTGTGTGTGTGTGTGTGGGGGGGGGGGGCTGAGGTCAGGAGTGTTATTGTGTGTTGTGGGTGTATTGTTTCAACCCTGAAGTGTTTCTGTACACAGCAATCTGTTGACCCCTACCTGAATGCTCTTAAAATTGTTTTCACCACCAAAGCTTTGGAACACTTTCCCGTCATCACCCAGAGAGAATGCATCATTTTGAGGGCAATTTCACAGACAGAGAGGACCAAGGACACCATGCTATTACACTTGTATGTATCCCTCCTCTATGTTGTTGTTGTTGTTATCATTAATTTTGTCCCTGTTACTTATGCCCTGCAATATTAACTCTTTATAATGTATTAGCTCTATTGTCTCTTAACTTTGTTGCCTTATAATTTCACACTTCACTTCTTATTCAGCTGCTACCAATTCCAAATAACATTCTGATAACTAAAAAACATTTCGATTTATTCGAATAACCTTGAAGCTTTTTGCTATTGACTGCATTAATGACAGTATAGCCGTAAAATATTCCGTGCATCAACCACAACATGTGCAATTACTTATTTCCTCAGAATATAATGGCAGTTTAACTAAGTTGGGCTTGGTTAACCACCCTTCACTGCCTTTATTGTTACATCTTTTTACCAAAAGTGGTCGTAAACCTAAATCATCGCTGTAAATTCACTTGTGTTTCAACAGAGCAGAGACAATGGCCACCGCAGTCAATATCATCTCATCCTTTTCAATCTGCCCTGAATGCTCTCTGTTTTTTTACTCCCATCGTGCTTTGGAGATAATCTAATATTAGCTCTGCTCAATGGAGGTAGATGACCTTTGAGTCAGGGTACTTTTAAGTCTGCCATGGCCTGGACAACTAATGGTGTATGTGTAGTCCAAGCAGGCGGACACCGAGAGCTTCATTGGCTACTTAATGGTGGCTGTTTAATCAAATTCCTTTCCCCCCCTCTTAATTCTTTGTGTCTTTTTTTTATTGGAAATGGCTTTGAAAGGGAAGAATTCACTCAGTGTGTGGAGAAGAAGGCGGAGGTGGGAACCAGATGTACACTCTGAATGTGAGTGTTCGGGGGCCCAGTGGCTCAAAGGATAATCACAAGACATGGATAAGACAATGGTGTTTTCTGCTGGCAATAAAAGCTCATCATGGGCGGCCCCTCCTTAGCTGACGCACACAAACACAAACATGTACACACAGAGAAACGCACACTCCAGCTGGGACGGTACCCAATGACAGGCACTAGGACTCACAGATGCCCAGGTGGTGCAGGAAACCCTGGAGCTATGCCCAGACTGGCACAGGAGAGACTGCTTACACACTAAAAAGTAATGAACCACACATATAGAAACGCACAAGTATACAGTTACAACGGCTTACACACACCTATACAGCTCATGTTCCTGACACACACAAAAGCACACCCTTGCTCACTCCCCACCTTCTCGCAATTAACACTGCTCCTATAGCTCGGGGCACAGAGGAAATGAGGTTTTGGTTTTGTAACTGGGTGTGTGTGTGAGAGGGGGAGAGAGAGTTGTAAGAGGTAGAGGGATTAAGGAGGAGGTGGGTGGAGGGTTATGGTTGGCGAAGGAAATATAATGTGTGGCATGGAACTATGTACTCAGGGTACGGTAATGACTGTGCACGGGAGGTTGTGTGTGTCACTGGATATGTGCGCCCGGATATGTGCATATACCCGTGTGTGTGCATATGTGCGCCCACATTAAGTCGTTCCCACCCATTCCCTCTCTAAGTATCATGTTCAGAGGCTGCAGTTCATTCCTGTCTGTCTGATTGTGTTGTTGTGCAGTCATGGCTAATTACCTTGATAGTCTGTTGACAGCACAGAGACAATTAAACAGCCAAATGGAAAACAGGAGGGGGAACTTGTCTGAAATGTCCTCTCTGAGAGTTGAACTAAAGAGTGATTCATCTCCAACATGTGTTTATAATAGGAAATCGTTTACAGGCAAAAAGGATGGAGTTTGTTTAGCAAATTGTAGGATGCCTGCTCCGATGTTAGCTTCAGAGTCAAAGCAGTTACGGTTTTGTTTGTCTTGCTTTTAAGACAGCTCAATGTAAACATCCCAGGCTTGTAGGAGAACAGTTTACTCAACAATATCATGAACTCCTGTGGCTGTATGCAATACTTTTTACCCAGTAATGGACCACCAGATGAGTAGACACGGCCTTAAAGACAAGCCACTTCTAACTAGGTTCCCATCATCCAGTTTGCCTGCATGTGACTTTTATGAAAACCACGTGTCAAAAGAGCCTGAAATAAATAGCTAACAATAATTAGTTTAAGTTCATTACATTGAACATCTGTTTTTTTTTTATCACAACTGTATTGATAATATAATCATAAAAATATTTGTTTTAACATTTTGACTCGTTTCTTTGTATTGTTATTGTTTATGCCTCACGCATGACTGAATGTCATCAATGTTTGTCTGCCAGTTAGTTACGGGTTGCCAGTTTCATCTAGTACCACCGGCAGATCGAAGGAGTCCCTTATCCAGTAAAACATCTAAATATGCGACCAGATGGATTGTTAAAAAATGTTCAGCAGACATCCCCCCCCCCCCCCCCCCCATTAAATATGATTTATAATCACTTGAAGCCCCTGAATTCCCATTCCCTGTTTCCTGTTACTTTATTTTGAAATTCAGTTCCTGACGGACGCCAAAAAAGCCTGAGATTATAGAATTAAACAAATAAATAAAAACAAGGATAATTGTGTGTTATTGGTGAGTAAATAACAGTGTGTTATTTTAAAAAGAATAACAAATTAGAAGGAAAAAAAGATTAAAAAAAATACAGATTTCAGTATTCTGAGGCTACAGTATGAGCCCCATTTCTTTTCCTCATGGACAAAAAAGTCAGAAATTATACGATTTAAAATAAAAACAATAATCGTGGCTTGATATTGAGTAAGACAATTTTGTTATGAACCCCACAGCTTCTGGTCTTCTAAGACCCGACCGGACAAAAAGACGTGGTGCAGGCACGAAACATACTACCAATAGAAATACATTGCTTTTAAAATCGTTCTGTGTGACACGAAAAAAAGGGGGAAATCGTGTTGGTGAACACGAATCAATAGATTAAATGTTGTGACTATAACACGAAATGCCGTGAGACTGGGTTGTGTTGCCTGGTTGTTATTAGTGCAAAGACTCAACACCCCTCAGACCATCATTTGAGAGGAAAAAACGTTGTCAGCTGTGAGTGATTGCAGGGGCAATGCTTAAACCAAATCTTTTGGAGGATGATTATTTCGCTGAACTATCTTTATGGATCTACACAGCACCTCAGGTTACAGTACAGTATTTACATAATCAGATTTAGAAGCCTAGCTTGTCTAAATATAAAAAAAAACATTTCTGCCGTCTGCACGCTGCATATAATCTTTATCAGCCTCCCTGTAATAGCAAAACCTGCATGTATATATATTTAAATATATAAAAGGCAGGTCTGTCCCATAGGTGATAGCAGCATCCATTATGTACACATATTACATCCAAGGAGAATTTACATAAACATGATTAGGGAATTAAGAGGGTTAGGGGTTAGTGCTGCTTGGAGGCGGGGGGGGGGGAGGGGCTGGGCTGAGAAGAGGTTTAAAGATGCATTATGGGATTTTCAACAATGATTTGTGAGGTATTTCTCCTGAGATAGCATGCATTTGAGGGGAAAACTACAAGCAGGAATGTCATGCAACAAAGGTTTGAATCCACAACAAGAAGTCGTAAATGGTACTACATGTGTCAGCGGAACCACAACTTCGCCCTTGGGAGTAAATAAATTGCGGGTGTGTACACAAAGGTTCTCGAAGGTTAATGGCTGCCTATGGAAAACAATCTCTTCCCACTGCTCCCAGCGTTATGCAATATCCGGCTAGATTTTTTAACACCAGCGTTTCAGAAGAATACACATTTTCTCAAACTATTCAAAGCTCCAATTTCAACCCCTCCAAGCGCTGTGATGTGTAATCAGTCTTTGTGTCTAGAGCTCAGTCAACCCGCGTCTATAACTCAGTGAAACACACAGGAGCAGGGCCGGCAGCAGGGCAGGCTTGGCATCACAGTTGTCGCTGCAGACCCATTCCAGATTGGGTCTCCAGGGTCTGTGGGTGGTGGATGGGTGATGGGGTATAGTTGGCAGGGTTATTCGCACACTTAGGGCCAGGCCTGAGGGGGTGTGTGTGTGTGGCTCCTGGTCTGTGTTGGCAGGACATGTGCTGGCAGCAGCCCCGTCTGACACCACTACAGTTGGTCCCCCTCTGGATACCCTTCTCACCCCCTGCTGCTCTGCTCCACAACCTGCCCTCTCCTCCTCCTCTCTTCCGGAGAAGGAGGAGGCCATCTTCGCACTTTTCATCTACTTCTCCCTTTCTTCCTCATCCTCCATGACTTCCTTCTGATCTGCATAAATGTAGAGGTGGAAGAAGTACTCCTATCTCGTACTTTAGTCAAAGTAGAAACACCACAGTGTAGGAATAGTCTGTTACAAGTAAAAGTCCTGCATTACAAATGTTACTCATGTACAAAAGTATAAGCATCAAAGTATACTTGAAGTACCAAAAGTAAAAAGTACTCATTATGCAGATTCTTATAACATATAATATTTGTTTTTAATTTCTATTTATCTATGCATTGATATGTTTATCACAGCTGGTAAATGGGAACTACTTTGTATACTGCAGGGTAACTTGTGGATTTACTCCAGGTGTAACTAAAATCATATTTAAGTGTTGATTATATATTTTATATCATTAATCCCAATCTGTGAAGTAAGATATTAAATGAATAATGGAGTAAAAGTACCCTATTTGCCTCTGAATTGTAGTGGAGTAGAATTACAAAGTAGCAAAACATTGAAATACTCAAGTAAAGTACAAGTCTCTCAAAATGGTGCTTAATTACAGTACTTGAGTAAATGTACTTTACACCACTGCATTACTATAGGGCAGGACTGATATTTTGAGACTAAAGTTGTCAATGTCCTTACAGCAATGTCATTTATTGTGTGATTATAGCTGGCATTTAAAATTAACGTTAGAAAATATAGAACATAGTTGCATAAAATAAAAGTTTACTGCAGGTTTTAGAGGCTGTTTTCTCAGGCAGGTTGTGTCACAGAGCAACAGCTCTTATATTGCCAATATATGATATAATAAAAAAGCAATTACTGCCTGATGTAACTGCAGATCTTACATCATCGTATAACCATAACCAGATTTGCAAAACGACACCACTTATCCTCCCTATCCTCCTCTTGTTCTGTTTGGTGGCTGTGTCTGTGCTCCAAAACTTTTCATGAAAAAAAATCCATTAAGCCAAATGTAATTTCCTTGTTTAATGAGCAGTTTTTGCAAGGATTCGAGAAGCCTGCAGAATTAGGCTGATATAATACCATCAGGGGAAGTTAATAAAATAAACCAACAAAAGAAGGGATTGAGTTTTCTACATGGCAACAGCGAGTTCCTCCTTCCCCCATCCCCCCCCCCCCCTTGCCTCTGACGTCTTTGTCCCCGTTCTGTTCCTCATCTGTTCTACATTCAGGACAGTAGTCAGCCTGCTTCTCTGAGTAGTTCCTTTATTTACCATAGGAAGCCTGAAACGGCTCCAGTTTTATGGAGACAGCAGACGGGAGGCTCTGCATAGATTTTGTTCCTTGGCTGTGTGTGTGTGTGTGTGTGTGTGTGTGTGTGTGTGTGTGTGTGTTGGGGGCATTTACAAAGAATAGAGCGGGGGTCTAAAGTAAACCCACTATAACTTCTCCAGGCACCAAAAGGCACATCTGTGCAAAAGTGAACTCAAAATCTACCGTGAAGACACATTCTTCCTTTGCTCTGTTCCTCCCTAAGTTGCTCCGGTGCCCCTACCCCCCCCAGCCCCTACTTTCCCCCCCCTCCTTCAAGATACCCCCTCCCCTGTCCCCTCCCTCTGTGCCTCTCTGTGGCAGATGGGCACTGTGTGTGACAGCAGGGTCATTGGGTCACATCCACATGGGGCAAGGCTCCCCTTTTGTCTGTTTGTAATTTGACCTTTTGCATACACACATGTATTATTTTTCATGCGTGTGTTTGCCAACTTACACATTTGTGTGTGTGGCTTATTATTAAAGTTTGTTTTTATTTTCTAATGTGTGTATTGTTTCATATAATTAAAGTGTCCATATCACTACATATGCGTGTGGTTGTTTGTGTGTAAAGGGGTCTCCTTTGTTGCCATGTACAGGGGGAGTTTGGGGAAATGGTTTGTAACCTTAAGCAACCCCTTCCAGCTTCTCCACACACACACAAACAAGCTCACGCACACACACACACACACACTCCCCTGCTGTGCCTGCAGTCTCAGACATGATATGAAAACATGCGTGACTGTGCCACACAAACGCAGTCACGCATGTTTTCACGAGTGTCTGAGCACGAGTGTGTGTGGCTGAAGGAGACACAGACTGCACGGATGAGAGTATTTGTGTGCGTTAGCTTGTGTGTGTGTGACAGAGACGGTGTTTGCGGGTGTGTGTGTCAGAGCTATTGTGTATGAGACAGAAGCCTGAGGGCATGCTCATCAGCAGAGAGACACAGATTTGCATAATGAAATTCTCCCTATCGCACCGCCGCAGAGGACAAAATAAAACAAGACCCCTTAACAAACCCTTTAAACACCTAGGTGAATAAAACAAAAGTACCCCCCCCCACACACACACACACACACACATACACTTTAGACCTCTGATTGTACCACAAGCATTGAAAGAGTGTGTTACTACCAGTGCCCTATTTTTGTGCGTTTGAGTGTGTCCCCTCTCTTCTGCAACAATACCCACAATGCTATACTGATTTGCACTCCTCTCTAAAACTGCATGAGAATAGCTTTTGTGATGTGTGCGTGCCGTTGATTCTTTCATGGAAAGAGGAGCACACCCAACCTTACAATTTGTCTCAAGGAAAGAAAAAAAAGAATCTCATCACCCTGACCAGGTCATTCAGTTGAATCTGCTCTTGAATGAGCATCATGTGAGCCCGGTCGGGTTTGTGTGAGAGTGAGAGAAAGTCTTTCACGGTGCTATCAGTGTAGCTGTCAGGCAAGATGATAAGGCAACCGGGGACCCTCACATGTGCACGCCTGGCAGACAGGAAATCTCCCATCACCACTGTTCTCTGCCTGCCTGAATGTAATGTGGTACATGCGTCAACTGCAAAGAAGAGAGAGAGCAAGGGGGGCCGAGGTGGTGATTGTGGGGAGTAACTGGTCGATAGACAAGGGGAGGTGGGGAGGGGAGGTGGGGGCAAAGAAGGAGGCTGAGTAAAGGAGAAGGGGAGAGAGAAATCTGTTGTTTTGGACACCAATCATTTTTCCTTCACTGGCAGCTGTAGCGTGTAATGGTGAGGGGTGAGGAGGAAGGGTGATTGGGGGAGATGCCATGAAAGCATTGGGGAGGAAAAGCAACCTTTAGCTATTATGAAGCAAACCTAAAGGATGTATGAGCGTGTGTGTGTGTGCAGGGAGGGGGGGACGGCGGTTGGATCTATACAGATACCACCTGTTTCATCAGAGGAAAACAAAAACATAGATTGAGCATGTCGGCAAACAAGGACAGAAGCAGCAGAGGATTTCACAGGTCTTAAGGATGTTATTCCTCTCTGTGCTTATAGACAGCATTTCAATAGTGCTGGCAGCAGGTCTGTTGAATGAGGCCTTCCACTCTCCCTCAGCTGGCATTTCTCTACCTCGTAAAGCATTTATTTTCAAAAAGACTCTCCACAGAGGATAAACTCAGCGTGGACAGGAGGAACCTTTATAAAATACAAATGTAAACTTAACACCACACTAAGCCAGGTTTCTTTCACCTTAACTGTCTACATGATGGCTTACTTTGGACGTCAACACAGCCAATCAAAAGGCCTCAATGCAGTATCAAGCTGCGTTCAAAACCAACGTAAAAAAAAATACACCCTCAATGTTTATTCAAATAAGGCCAGTATTTTCAATGCGATGAGGCACACTCCTGTAACTTAATGTAAAGACAGATTTCTACCATTGACCTATTGTGAACATCATGATGAGGGATTAAATGACTGTCATGGAAAAAATATATATTTGTAAAAACCCTGTGCACTATATTTTCAGTTGATTAAAGGTGGGGTAGGTAACTTTGGAGAAACCAGCTCGAGTGCGCTAGAATTTGAAAATACACAGCCGGAAAAAATCTGCCACTTCCTTATAGAGCCCCTCCTCCAACACACACAAACGCGCACATGACCAATGAGGACACGAGATAAGTTTGTGCACAGATGGAAGGCTGACAGACAGGTAGGCCATCCAGTTATTTTAGCCGGGCCGGCTCAAATGATTGGTCGTGCTTTTTACAGTACTACGGCTTCCACAGATGACGTTTTTTTATGGATTTTTTGTCAAAGCACTTAAGATATTCATTGCTATCGGGATGTTAAGAGCATTCCATGGAATATAACTAAAAGTGTATCTCGAGCCGGTTTCTCAAACTTACCCCACCTTTAATATTCAAACTCACAAATATATAACGCAAATCAACCTTCCTGAATCTGATTTCATTATCTTTCTGGTAACTTAGACAAGCATACTGAACAAGTCAGACCCAATTCGATTTGGTCAAGCATATCAAATCTTTTACTACTAGTATAATGCCAAAAACTTAAAGTCTGCCAATGAGAAAACATTGTTTTTTTTGGTGATTACGGTCATTAAAACTTGATTAAAGAGTGTAACTTTAATTGAAAGGAATAGATGTACCCCAATGGAACAGAGATCCATTTATCTTAATATACAAGTGGTTGAAATGTGAATGGATTTTATAAAAGATGCGGTGTAGATTGAAATTCCTTGTGACCTATTAAAGATTTTCACATTTTCAGGCCTAGTCCTTAAGTCTCTGAAAGCATGTCCATCACTTGACAATACATCCTGGTGTGTGTGATGTATGTCATTTGCCTTACATGTAATTTGCTCAAAGAATAATTGCATCATGTGTTTCTGCTAACATGGTCGCATGTACAAGCACTTACTGCCACGTGTTAAGTGTTAGAAAATGGTGTGTGAATGTACAGGTGTGTCTGTGTAATTATGTACTTAGATGCAAAGTACTTTGAATCTAAGTGTCTTTATAATGCGTTCATGTGTATGCATAATGTATTGAAAGCAAAACAGCATTCCCTTGCTGCAAATGTGTATTATGTGTGTACATTCTGACATGTTTGTGTGCATTCACCAACATCAAGTGTACTAGAGTGTCTGTAAGTATGCATAAGTATTTTGCGGAGGCGTGTAAGTTTGATTATTATGTACGTGCTAAATGCTCTGTATGTCGAAATCGGTGGATGTGCAATACAGGCATGAAATATAGCGAAATGTTTTAAAGAAAATAGGTGTGAAATTCTGTTATTCCAGCATGAAAGCCTAACATGTATGCACTTTGTGTGTGTGTATTAACTAGTGT
>CALSBZ010041888.1:26925-44346 GCA_943591055.1 Gobionotothen gibberifrons
ACAAAGCGCCTGGAACACCTTTGTCTGGAGCCAGCTGCGCGGTGTGTAGTCTGAAATGTGTGTGGTTTGAACACACGGCGACACGTACACTCGCACAGATACACTTAATGAGGTCTTGGTGAATGTAAAGCACTAACCAATGCTGTTGTCATTGGTACAGTGAGGAGCTGGGCCCCCTTTGGTATGCTGGCCACACACACTCACACACACACACATTCACATGTCCCGATACTGGGCCTTGTGTTCTGTTTCCTTTGGCAACGGAAGTTCAGCATTTAAGAGTGCTGCTAGACAAAACAAACACCCTTCTGCTCTCCCCTGTCTCTCCCTCCCATCATTCTCCCTCTCGTTCTCACCCTCCCGCCTTCCTTATGACTCTGTATATCTTTCTCCATCTCATCATCTTCCTCTCTCCTCCGTGGTCTCATCTAGTTTCAATCTCCTTCATTTGTCTCCCCCTTCCTGTGTTTCTCACTCTCTCCTCTGCCCTCTCTCTGCCCGGTTCGCACACTAACACGGCTCAGTGCCTCCCTGGACACACACCATTCTCCATGCTTATTGTTCCCCCTGACAGCTTTTGTAGTATAGGGAGAAAAAGCGACCTCTCCCCTCCTCCCTCCATCACCCAAATTCGCCAACTCC
Source organism: Gobionotothen gibberifrons (assembly GCA_943591055.1). Taxonomy (NCBI): domain Eukaryota; kingdom Metazoa; phylum Chordata; class Actinopteri; order Perciformes; family Nototheniidae; genus Gobionotothen; species Gobionotothen gibberifrons. Next base: position 27,568 of record CALSBZ010041888.1, read on the forward strand.
CCTCCTCCGCTCCTGCCTGCCTGCCTGCCATCACCCCTCTTCTCCCCTTTACCATAGGCCCTCACAGCCACTGGTCCACACACACACACACACACACACACACACACACACACACACACACACATACACACACACATTCCACAAGCGTAAAGGTCAAAGGGTGCAGCTGCCTCAATAAAGAGATGGGGGAGGGAGAAAGGGGGAGAGATGGAGATGGTGGGTGACTCATTCACTTTCCTCCCTTTCTGCAATGGGCAGCATCAGGGTTGGGGGGTGTTTTGGGTGGGGGTTTGAGGGGTGGTTGGCTCGTTTTTTGGCATGTTTCGCAGTTTTTTTTAATAGTGGCTGTTGTTCCTCCTTCTAACACTCTGTTTACTCTCTTTGGCTGCAGCAGATGTAAACACAAACGTTTGGTTACAGCTATTTACCAGAGAGGAGCCTTGGCCATGTCTACTTTGTATTTATGGCGGCTAACATGCTGGATCTGCTGTCGGGTTAATGGATAAAAGCCTCCACTGCCGACCGTATTTTGGCGGTGAACTAATTTGTGGGACTGATATTGGCTTTTTCTGTAATATCAGGTAGAAACTGGTCATGTCTTCTACCTTTAATTTGATTGAGAGGCAAATAAAAAACCTGCAAAATCTATGTTGTATGTGCCTCTTTATTCTGAAGTTTATTTTAATTAAATAGACGGGGTGGGTCTCTTTACGCAATTTCATTAGTTGTCGTTTAAGTGTAGAGTTTAAGGTTAGCAATACAAATATGATAGGAGGTCTGTAAACATGGAGAGAGTATAACATGTTCTGTAAAGGCACCATGTAACTCATCCATATGCCTTTATCAAGGTGGAGATATCACAGCATGTAAAGCAAAGGTTTGAATAATACAATCAGCTTACTGTCACGTCCTACTGGGACACTTAAATAGAACAGAGCCATCGTAAATGTTATTAGTAACACCTTTGCTTTTCCTACTGTGGAAATTCAACATTTCTGGTATGTTGCACTCCACGGGTGTCACATTACAAGGCAGACGCTTCCCCCAATTCATGACATCAGTCCTGACCCTCTAATCTCCATGTATACATGGCCTGCTCTACCAAAGTTCAAAGATTGCTGTGTTTCAGACAATGTCATTCTGGAAAAAGTACAATGGATCGCTAAAAGTCTAGAAAGTGCAGGTCATCTGGGATCTATTCTACCAAAAATCTGGCAGAAACATTTTTTAATACAAAAATAAAAGGGACAGATGCGTCTGTGTGTCTGCGGACATTTTAAAATAACACGTTAACCTTTTCATAAATGCCACTCTTACACAATGATTGATACATTTAATATCAAAAACACAGTGGGATGCGACTGAAGGTAAAATATATCAAATTCAATATCTTTCAAAATACCAAGCTATGGATCACAGTTGGACATCGAGTTCCAAAACCAGGGGATGAGTCACACAACTGTGAAGAGAGAGAGAGACTGACTTAATGAATAAAATGGTGCTCTCACGGACTGCTAGCATCTGGAAAAGCTAACGGGAGGCTGCCACAGCACAAGTGGTGTGAAATCCTTCTTGATGGATTGAAAAGTGTCTTAAGGGATCCAGAAGCTCGCCTTCTTGAGCATCTCAAAGGGTGTGGTGCTAACCAGGATGACTTTGGCATGATCACATTTAGACTTGACTGAGTGGAAATTAAATCAGATTTCCTTTGAACAGGATTTGCTTTGAACTCTGCCAGGCACCATTTAGAGAAAGGTCTCATGAAACAATTTGATCGTGGAAACGTGTGCAGGTGGAAATCCACCTCCCCGTGGTTAGTCCTAAACTTTGAACTTAACATGAAAAACGTCCCCGGCTTTTTCGTGCAGCCTCTCATCTTGTTATGCTCACACCTCCCCGCTGCAATGATGATGCATTAAAGACATGAAATAGGTGTGACATGCACCAGGTGGTATGATGAAAACTGTTCTGTATCTTGCACATTGCACACTCCTTTGCAAAACAGCAAGTCTTTTGTTGCTAATTAGTTTGGCTTTACAGTGCATAAAGTCCCAGCACATTGCTATCAAATTCCTGAAATACTTGAAATGAAACACAGAACAGATACAGAGGCTGATTCTGATAAGCAAGTCCATTGCAGGGAGGTCAAAAGTCAGTTCTGCTGCGGAACAGTGAAGATTCATGTCCAGACTGCTTTGTGAGGGCTATCTGCACATGTTGTCAGTTGCTTGAACTATAAGTGGAGATTTATCATCGCATTCTCAGAAATGTATGCAAATGAAGTTGTGGCACAAACAAGCCCTAGTGCTCATCCAACAAGCCCCCTTCATCACCAGTCGCAAGAGCAAATTGCGTGCTTCAGCTGTTAAGACTATTCCAGCAAGTCTGGCATCCGTACACCGTAAAGCCCCGACGCAACTGCAGCTTTTTCTGTTGAGGTTCTAAGATGGAAGCCCCTTTCCAAGTCTTTTACAAATGTTTCTGAAAAAAGTGTCAAATTCTGAATTGTAAAAGTACACCTAGATACTTAGAGGTCGAAAGTCACTATGCACATCTTTAATAATAACATTTAGTAATTATTCTAATCAAGCATCATTTGTTATTTCATTTATGTCTGATTGGTAATCTTACACCTTTGTATTTGTCTGTTTTCTTGGAACACTTAACACTAATGTTTTGTAGCCTGACATTCCTCTTTCTGTATGCTGTACCATGTGAGCTATGTACCATGTATGTTCATAAATAAAAACTTTAATAACAAAAAGTTATAATTCTGAAACATATATATTTTTAGATATGTTATTCCAATATGTTGTACATGAATCCACTTTTCTTCGGACTGACAATGTGTTTACCTGACAGAATATGGGTTTATTTGGTCAAACAAACAATAAGCTTGCACAATATAAAACATTGTTAGAGTTTAGGTAGTAGTGACAGAATGGTGACTGCTTCAAAGGAATTTTCATTTCAATAAACAGTTTCCAATAGCTGTTTCGTGGTAATGCGCATTTAGTAATACAAATGTTTATTTTTGTACATTAAATCTTTAACTGTGCTCAATACGCAGTGATTGTTTCATCATTACTTGACTGGCAGTGCCTTGGGCTTTGTGTCCCTTCACATAAATGTCCTCCTTTGAAAGATTACAGCAGCAGCGGTGTATGGAGCAGTAAGACCAACTCCAAGCTGGAATTCTTCTCACGGGTTTGTGCAATAGTCATGTAACACTGTGAAAGAAAGTCTTCACAAAGGATGCAAATACAGTTCCTCCATACTTTATGATTAGGTCATTTTGTTATTTCTCCTTGCACCACTGACTCGAAGCTACCACATCTTGCTCAAGGACACTCCAGCAGGGTAGGCTATATGTTTGTGAACAAAGAACCCACAATCCTTCTGCTAGGATTCTCAGACCACCCTGATGCCAGTAACACAGCTTCTTTGTCAGAAAGCGTACTACTTCAGTTTCACAATGGAGTTGAAATCTAAGCAGATTTTTCTTTTTTTAAATAAATGAGGTTCCCGGTATGCTGGTGGATGAAACAATAGACGGGTGTTTTTGAAATAAACTTCAATCATGACAAACAGGCACACCAATATGAAGGGTTTGTTTTGCTGGGTTAGATAGGAATGTCTCTGAGAATGTGGTTTATGTAAAGTTTACTTGGATTTGTTTGTCTGAGTGTGGAATGCATTGTAGCCTATATCATATTTTGTTGTGCTGGAGTTGTGTATTGGTCTTGAGTGTAAGATAAACTGACGGCGGGAAAACGTTCACAGGTTAGGTTATTTTAACTGGATAATTGGGGAATTAGTTAATTACCAGCTATCTTTTACAGCTAGCATTATTTTTAAATGAGGGCCTACTTTCAATGACCTCTCACAGAAAAACTAGGCCTATGGGTGATTATATTTTATTTGACTAACTACAAATAAAAAAGAAACATTGTTGCTTCTACTTCAGCAATATATATATAGCACTTAAACAAATTACTATACGCACACCCTTAGCAACATACTACGACTATTTAGCTTCTATGTTTGCATGAAACCATTAATAATAACGGTCAGATTAATAAACTTGAATTCATATTTTTTGTTAAAACAGTGGGTCCCTATTATCACAGAGAAGTAGACAACAGCAGGCTATTTTAATTTCTAGCCAGCAACTGGAGATGTTTGTATCTGTTGCTTGTAGATTGTATGACCTGGAGCTAGCTAGATATTCAATGCTAATCGTTTCTAGCGGGTTGAAAAGGCAGTCTCTTGGTGTTTTGTTTGAACGAGAACCACCAAAAAAAGAGTTTAGAATATTCAATTGATTCACATATTTGGTGCCATGCTCCAATACTGATGCTAAAGCTAATGGTCCTTCAATTGCCACTTTTACAGTATTGTGCAAGCCTGATTTGTTCATTTCTGCAGCTTACATCGAGGAAGAAAAACACAGTTTATACTTTTACTTATACTTTAGCCATTTTGATTAGTTTTGGATTTGCAATTTAAAAGACAGCAATTTTCAAAACGTTAGACACAGAGTATATTGTTCTTATTTGAGCTTCATGCACACTGCATGTGAACAAAAAACACAATGCATCACCAGCCGGCAGCTATATTGATTAACTATGTATGGAAACACAATTCCAAAGAGGTTATGTAAACGAACAATATTATTTCAGTACGCTCTAAACTGAACATTATGCTTTGTATTTTATCTTATTCTTTAAAACTTTATGCAAAGAGAATAAATCCGTCAGAATATGGATGAGATATTTCCAAAGAAGCTGAGGATCAAATTGAGAGGAAAAGCTTTATAATTGAATACAACCTACTTTGTTTATTTCCTGCGGCCTCAGTTGTGTGCATGAATAATAGTGTGTGAGATGGTGTATTTGTGTGTGTGTGTGTGTGTGTGTGTGTGTGTGCGTGTGTGTGTGTGTGTGTGTGTGTGTGTGTGTGTGTTAGAGGGGGTGGGGGCCATAGGGGGGAGTTGTTTGCGTGACAAGCAGAGGCATTACAAAACTTCAGCTTGTCTCCCGCAACGACGTCTGCAGTGGCGCTATCCACTCAGGAATATTAACAAGTTAATCATCTGAAATCAATGCCGTTATATCCTCAAGCCAAACATATTGTACAACATGTCCCCCCATACCCCCCACTGAGTAACCAAGCTATTTTCTAACCGTTTTTTTCATCCTTCACAGTACTCTCTCCATCAGCTACAATTGCAGATCGCAGCTGCACTTGTCATCAGGCCTGTTATTAACTGCAACATTTTTCTCACTCGGAGATGGAGGGAAAGGTACAGAAAGACTCAGGGAGGTGGGGCTAAAAGAGTGGGAGAAGAAAAAAGACAAATGACGGGTGAGAGACAGGTGGCGAAAGAGCAGAAATATTGAGTTAGAAAGAGAGTAGAGAATGGCGAAAGGAGAGATGAGGGCAAAAGGAGCAATCTTGTGGCACAGAGAAATAGCTGGCAGCATCAGCGCTGTAAAACCATGGATTTCCTCCCGATAATTCCTCCTCTGCTGAGGTTTAATTACCCTCTGCCAGAGCTATCTGTCCGCCTCCAGGTCTGGCCACACACAGAAAAGGCCTTTGCATCCAATCAAACAGCTTGACCTTTTAACCCTTCAGCTCCTCTCCAATCATGACATGGCATTTCAGGTCTGTCAGGTGCGAGCCATCACGGCGCACTCTGCTGCAGCTCTGGTCCTCAGGGTGCTAACGCGCTACACTACATTAATCACAGTGACATTGTAATCACAGCAGTTTTACCCTGATTCAGTATATGCAGATTCCTGGGTATGGTTCTTTGATTTAGAGCCTTGTCTCCCTCATTCCCCACTTCTCCCTCACTCTCCTCTTATCCTTGACCTTCGCTCATTCCCATGGTAACTGCGTCTTACTCGAGGATTGTTTCGTTGGGTAAGTCAAGTGGGCCAATCCTTAGGTTTTAAATTGCGCATCAGCGGCGAAGCTTTTCAAAATCTAATTTAGGGGATTATCTCTCTATTGATTTCACTTAAAACTGATTCTTTTCTCTTTCCAGCCTTCTGCTGCTGTGATAAAGTATCAGGGAAGGAAGCGGCGGGTGTGTTTCAGTGTGTGCGACGTATCAAGCTTTCCTTCCTCCACGGAGTTAGAGAGGAGGCTCAGCCGTTTCACTTGACAAAGCACAGAGCACGCAAGATTGCGCATGTTTTCATCTTTGTATGCTTCCGCGTGTGTCGTTCCAACTTTTCCCGCCTATCTGCATCTGTCTGTGTGTGTTCATGCGGCACACACACGGCTATCATCCTCTATGGCATTAATATTCATCTGTGTGTGCATTGAGCAGAACAGATTAGCAGGAGTAATGATGAGCATGTAATGATAAGGGGACCACGGCAGTCCCGATAGTCTAAACAGGCCTCCTTTAAACCCGACTGGAAAGAAGCAAGCAAACTCATTACGGCTTAACAGCCATTAGATTAGCATTAGTTCCTCTTTGAAGGGAATATTGCTGTTGGTTTCCATGGATTAGCAACAGTGGTGAACCACTCATGGAACATTATCACCACTGGTATGGCAGATATATGATTTGTTGGCAGCTACTAGCATATTCAATGTGATTTATTCCCTATTACTATCCAGTGAGGGATGGGTTTGGCAGATTAGAAATACAAACCAATAACCCAGGTACTCAAGTAACTAATCAACTCACCCACTGGCATTTTTTCTGAAGACAGCAAGGCTGTGGGAATATAATCGGTTAAACATAAGTAGAATTGGATTACCACAAACTGTATGAGCCTTACATTGTACACTTGCTATGAAGGACCAGACATGTAGGTTACTTATTTATCTGGCTTAGATTGTGTTTCACCATAAAAACATTAGATTCCCATTCAATACAACATAATAGAAAGGTCAGAGCAGCAGCCATTTTATTATGTACCGTAGCGTTTGCAAAAAACAGATGTAGCCACAGTTGTCCCGGGCTAACTTCCTTAAAAATCCATATCATAACTGATCATTATAAATATGATTATAGACCTAGGGTTCATGATGAGCACCTCCAAGAGACATATATAAGGACGACCAAAGTTTAGTGAAGACGGAAGGCCCAAACAGAGTTCTCAAACTAGTGAGTGTGACACGTTTTACGATTTGACCTTTGCTCTCACCATAACAACTAACAACATTCACCACCACCCTAAATCTATTTTTACGGGTTGACTCCTTAAGCTCCATTTTGCATCATTTCTGAAGAAAAAGCTAGATTTTGGTAACATGAATAAATGCACCAGCTACAGTATTGTTATCTGACATATTTTTTAAAGCATTTTCAGTTTCGGGTAGTTCAATTTGAATATGTATTTAAATATAAATTGTTGAAAAGTGGGTCTTCCTGTGTGGCCCTGCACACCCACACAGGTGTTTTCACTTACTGCTGCGTGTTACATCTCTGTTTATGTTGAAGTTGGGTGAAGTTACGCAGGGTTTTATATGAAGTCACTTAACCACATCATAAAGGTGTCCCCGACAACAGGTGCAAGTTAACTAACAGCAGAGTGAAAGTAGATGTCAATCATTCTGGTTTGTATACACACACCCCAGAGTCTTGAAAAGAGGTCTAATCAGGCAGAGTGAAAACACCTGTGTGAACAGTAGTTGAGAAGTTTTCAGTGTGCAGTGACAGTTTAGTGTTAGATAAATATTTTAGAGAAGCCATTTTGACAGGTCAAAGTAGGAAAGGCCGAGGTGTAAAGGATCAAAGGAATGGTGGTTGAATTCCATTTACCTGCGTCAGATTCAGGGTCCTGCTATTTTCCATGCGGGCTGACTGTCATGCTGTCACAGCCTACTGAGACACTTTAAAAGAACATAGCAATAGTTATAACGAACACCTGTGCTTCTTCTACTCTGACAAGTCAAAAGGCCGACAGAGGCTGCTTGAAATGACAGGAAAAGGAATTGGGGATACTGACTGAAGGTGTTTGGTGGATTAGCTGCTTTAGCAGGTCGGATGTTTACTGTTCGCCAACCTTCATTGTACTTGGCCTCAGTTTCAGTGACAGGTTGTCATGGCAGAGGCAGTGGCAAGTGTCCACCAGGATCAATGGCGCTGTGTGGCAGTGCATAAGATTGCATCTGTTGGTGTTTGTGTAGTTGGGGGTCATTGAATACATGTGTGTGGCATGTGATCCACTCTCACACATCACAGATCAAAGGGTAACGGCAGCTGCCTGGTCATCTCACCCTAAGGCCACCCTGATGGCACACCATGTTCTGGAAGAGCCTTAAAAAACAAACATGCACAACCGGATGACATTTTGGAAGGGAGCAAAAATACGCTAACAGTTACCATAGAAACGTGCCACAAAGCTAGAGGGGGAAATAGAGGAAGAAGAGGGGTGTAAGAGAGGCAGACAGAGAATAAAATCAGCTCTGTCAATACGTTGCCAGGCAACACTCGACACTAACGAAGCTGGATTTGATAACTTGTTGATAACACCAGTGGGAGAGCCAGTGTGTGCGTGAGTGTGTGTTATTAGCAGAGGCAGTGAAAGAGCCCCCGCTGAGACGAGCCCAATGCAGAGATAAGGGCAGAGACCTTCTCTTAGGCAGGGGCCTCAGGAACTCACACACACACACAGAACAAAAGAACCTCAGCAGACCCTCACACAATAATGAATCACACAACAGGACCAAAGGAGTGGTGCTTAAACATTTTTGTTTTGTTTTTTTTATTCAACCTTTTTTTCCAAACCAGGAATGTACTAGTTTTTTCCTCTCTTTTGAGGTGTGTTGGGGGGGAAGGAGGGGCAAGGGAACGGGGGAGGGAGGAAGGGGTCACCGTGATGAGTAGACAAGGGGATAAGGAGGAGAGAAGAAGAGGAGAGGACACAAAAAAAACCTTCTCACACAGAGGTGTCCCAAATACAAAGTCTCAACACGTTACATACGAGAACCACCTCGCTCCGCAGCCTCCGCTCACTGTCTGTTGGCACAAAGAAACACACACACACACACACACACACACACACACACACACACACACACACACACACACACACACACCAACGGAGAGGTGAGGGAGCTAGGCGGTAGCTGCTTCTTTTCTTTTTTTCTCTCTCCCCCTGTTCCGTAGAAACAGCACTTTCTTCTTTCTGTTTTCAACATGACAACCAGTGGCCGTGTCCGTGGTTTTTAGAAAAGCCAACACATTGGAGTCGGCCAGTCAAACACAAACAGTGAGAGCCAGAGAGACAACTTTGAAATAACATCGACATGGAAATCAAACAACAGAAGAAAAAAAAAAATATTGAGTCCAAGAGATACTTGACATTCTGCTGAGAGGGAGGGGGGAGCGAAACGGACTGAAAACGGGGCAGTGACTTCTTCGTCGGGGTTGACGCCGTACAGTCTGAGAAGCTTTTGTTTTCCCCCTCCTAGGCAGCGGCCATTTTCGAACAAAATACTGTCATTTTGGATCGGAGTGCTCCAAAGAGTAGCAGAAGTTGTTGAAGAGAGAGAAACAGACACTTCATTTGGCTTGGAGGATATTATAGGTACTCTGAGAATGTTTAAATAGACATAGACTTAACAGCATACATAAAAAACACAAGTCGGCAGTTGTACAAAAAGAAGAATTTGAGGTGTTTTTCCCCCCTTATTTCATCTTTGAAATCAATTTCGATACAGTCAAATACAATCCAAACTCATTGATGGTAGAAAAACTGAACATCATCATCATGGTGTTGAACAAAGTCAATTCAGACGAATGTGACACTAACGAATGAGAGATATCTAATTATATGATGTTAGATACTGATACAGAACACAGCTGAGAAATGTTTTTAAGGTTCAGAATTAACACTGGCTTCACACAGAAAACATGGCTACATCACTGGAGGCCTCGTGTGTGTCTAAAGAAAATAAAAAAGCTTAAGCTCTCTTCTGCCACCCATATTACACATAAGCCATAAACATGTTTGAGCAACACAAAACCGCTTATTTTTTTTAGTATGCACATGTGAAAATATTGCACCTCTGAACACAGCATTGTGTTACGGCCCCTCGAGGTCGAGGCGCTGGGCACTGGCGTGAGGGTGTGTGAAAGAGAACATGGCGCGCACACTGTTCACCCCTCCCATGTCCATCGGGTTAGTCTTGATCACAGGAATAGAGTCATGTGAGAGCAATCAGCTTCTCTGTCGAGTGTGGGTGAAAGCGTGTGTGTGCGTGACAAAGCGAGCGCCGGCGAATGTGTGTCATTCAATGCAATCAGTAGGCATTTGTGACAGTCATTAAAAGGTGTGAAATCTGTGTTATGTCGGGTGGGAGGGAGCGTGGGTGAAAAAGAATGTACGGACTGCTGGAGGGGATTTCTCTTGTGTGTCCGCGGCTAACATGTACCGTGTGTCCTTGATAATAAAGTGTGTGACACGGGAATGCATTTCAACACGATTTTGGGGGCGGAAAAGATTTGCACATTTGAAATGTGCCGCCTCACGTTAACATGAGCGAGTCACTGAAGATGTGTGTGCGCGTGTGATGAGATCTTTTCTTTCCATGGTTAAAGTTCAACTCCTCTGAAATCCAATGAGGAGGCTCAAGGAAATGTTTCTCTCCTTTGCTCTCTCCATCCTTCCTTCCATTAGGATCCTTCATCTCTCACTCCTGCCGTTCCCATCCTCCCCTCAGCTGCTTTTTTCTTTAGTGTGCAATTCCTTCAGTCTTTTCTTTCCTCGCCTCCCTCCCTCCCTCCCTTCCTCTCTCCCTCTTTTTGTTTTTTTGAAGTTCTGCATTCAAACGCCGCTTTATTCCTCCTCCCCAGACAGCACTCTCTCTCGCCCTGTTCTTTTTCCTTTATTCTTCTTTTTCATTTCATCCCCTCTCACCCCCCATTCCCCACCTCTCCACCCCCGCTTCTATTCACTTCTGCGTTTCAAAAAAGCGTTTGAAAAAAAAGAAATACTTTCATAGATGATTCTACCTCAACACTTCCACAAACGAGGTCTAAACTTCAAAACTACAGCATAGTACAAGGAGCTATAAAAATATACACAAAGTTCAGAGACCCTAGAGGGGGTGTGAGGGGGGAGGGATAGGGGAGGGAGGGAGGGAATGACAGAGGGGGAAAAGAGAAAGAGAGACACAACCTCTGTTCGCTGGGAAAATTAAAAAAGGGATTAAATTAATATACAACGCAATGGGAAAGGAAACAAGGTCGTTCTAAGTTTTGTAAAACAAAAACAGCAGATCAAAAACGTCTAGCAACAGAAGTGTAGTTTAACAGAGTGAGTACAAATAATAAAACGATAGAAAAAAAGAAAAAAAACATCTAGAAATGATTTACTGGATATTCATATATATAATCTATAAGTGTTGATAGCGATAAAAAATCTCACTTTTTTGATATTCGCTCACTATTTTGTGTTTTGGTATTTAAGACAAGTCTAAGGAACGCACGCTTACGCACAGTCACTCACACACGAAGCGTACACACACGAACTAAACCCCACGCACACATATGCAAACTCATATGCACACTTGCTGTACTGAAGCACACCGACTGCACACACACAGCTAATGTGGAGCAGCAGCGCCATAATTATTATCCAAGTCGTATGCACACTCGCACAGTCACACACACACATTATTAAAATATACAAGATTCTGAGTGTCACCGTTGGTCAGACCTCCTCAGGCCGGGGCCTGGTCATGTGACCGCCTGCCCGGGCTGCCTTGATTGTGTGAGTTCGAGGCCCCCTATTTTCTCAGGAGAAACAAACACAAACAAACTAGAATCCTATTGGTGAGTTAGTGGCAGGGGCCGGTCTCTGATTGGCCGATGGAGTTCTGAGGGGTGGGGCTCTGGGCTAGGCGGGTACGGCCTCTGGGAATCAGAGTTCTCCGGTGCTAAGTGGTATCAAGGGTACAGTTTATTTTTTTAAATGTAGTCCTTTACTTTCTCTTTTTCTCTTTTGCAAAACATCTCAAGTCCCAACGTCAGGTCCATACTCCTAGAAAAAAGTGTGCTGCCACACACACATACCCACGCTGGCGTTACGGGGGACGACTCTTCAAATCGGCACGGGTGGGTCTTGTTTAGCTCTGAGTTGACGAGAAGGGGGCACTCAGAGGCTCTGGCCCCCTCGTGAGGGCCTTAATAAGGGCTATGTAGCAATACGACTGCCCTAACACACACTTGGTGGCCCAGTTGTGTGAGTATGGGGGGGGGTGGCTGGAAACACAACTGTGGCCGGGCTAACGGGGCAGTGAGTGGGGGATCCATGGGACAATACTGGTAGTATTGAGGGGTTCAGGGTCGGAGCTGTGATGACGAGCTTTGCTGTGTCTTCATTGGGAGCAGGGGGTTGGTTGGTAAAGGGTGAGGGAGGTGGATGTGTCCAGGCGGCCGGCAGCAGGCCGTCTCATACTTTGTAGTAGATGTTGGCGGGGCTCTGGGGGGGCATCTCCTGGACGATGTAGACGGGGTGTCCGTAGTCTCCGCTCACCTTCTCGTAGTGCGGGCAGTAGGCGGAGTCTGACGTCCGCAGGGGGATGATGATGTCGCTGGGCTCGGAGCCGTTGTTGTTGGAGCTGCCGAGGCCCCCGCCCCCTCCTCGCTTGGGGCTGGTGAGCGAGGACAGCGACAGCGGAGGGTGGTGGGTGTCGGAGTGTTTGGCGTGCCTCCGCCGGTAACACACCAAGCAGATCACAGCCGTCACCAGCAGCAGGAAGGCGGAGCCCCCCGCGGCGCCGGCGATGAGGGCGATGTTGGAGGGTTGGAGGGGCCCGTTCTCACCCCCCTCGCCCCCGAAGCCTGTTCCTCTTGACTGGGTGGAGTTCCCTGCTCCGCCTGAAACAAATCATAGAAAAACTCTTACTCCAATATCCACACTATCACAAGCTGCTTTCAGCTTTGATTTATTTATGCATATTAATCATCACCAGAGCAATAACACGGTTCCCAATTTATGTTTTCGTGACTTTTTAAATCAACATTCCAGTTCTTATGATGCTGGACCACAATGGCATGAGTAATGGTGCTGGTTTTAGCTCCGCTAGTGAAGCCTGCAGAGACTTAACCCAATGGAATGCGGTAAGTATGCAGCAAATCTCACAAGACGCTTATATGTGGTCTCTTTATTGATGCAATGAAGTGGACAGCAGTGCTTATAAAACGGAGAGGGACGTCCGTGGACCGTGTGTGAGAGAGTGCTGCGCAGTATATACTCTTGTGGACAGCCTGGCTAAGCCACAGTGTGTATCAAGGTAACACACTCTATTTCCCTAACCTTAACAACTGTATTTACTTAGCATTACGGGCGACCACATGAAGAGAGCCTCCCCCGCTCCATCACCGCCACAGCGACCACACACTCCACCCGCCTGCTGGCCTTTGCTGCCTGCCTGTCTGTCTCTTTATCTGTCTGTCTGTTCATCAAACTGTCTGTCACACTATCTCTCAGTTTGTCAGCTTCCTCTGCCTGTTGTGCGTCTGCCAGAAACCTAAGATCTTCACAGCCTCGGAGCTCAGAGTTTGCTCTGCGGGAGGCCGGGTCAGAACTCAGCAGGTGAATGACGGTAGATGTGTTTATGTGTGTGTGTATCCGTGTGTGTGTGATTGAGGGGAGGGGTACGGCTAAGGCTCTGGCACCGGGGCCGTGTGAATGTGTGTGGCGAACTGGTTAAGGCCGGTAATGCGAGTCGTTGCTGTATAGAGCCTTTTGGATTGGTCCATCATTATTCTTGGCACACATCCCTTTTCTTTTCTCCCCCTGTCCGTCTCCTCCGCTTCCTCGCCCTCCCTCGCTCCGTGGTTCTCTCTATCTTCGGGTTATTGTAGCCGTAATGACCCACCTTGCTCTAAACTCAGTGCCTAGCAACCCAAGTACACATTCGGACCCCTAAGATATAGGAATGGAAATTCATGCAAACACACCTCACCCCCTGCTTACTAAGGCCCCCCCCCACCCCCCGTCGCGCTGGACTGACTAGGAGCAAAGCCGGACGTCGATTACACTCCCTTTTTTTCCCACTCCCGCTTTCTTCCTCCCTCCATTAACCCAACATCTCTCATTCTCCATCTCCATTATGATCGCCGCCTTTCACCGGCTCTCTTTATTATATCCTCTTCCTTCAGCTCACCTCCGCTCCCCCCCCTTTTCCCACTTCTCACTCCCTCCAGTTTCCTTTTTTTATTGCACAAGTTCAGACTTTGACACCGTCTCTCCCCCTTGATTTCTTCCCTCTTTTTTCATTAGTGATGTTCACCTTGGAGAAAGCCATCCAACAGGTAACAAAATGAAAGAACAGGTACGGTGAGAACCTAGTTTGCTTTGGGCCAGCTTTTACTTCCCAATTCCCATAGTTTACATATATGTTCCATAATGCTTGAGACACTATCATTTCCCAATAGAGGCGTGACATCCTGTTAATAATACACATTTGATTCCATCGCTAACCTATATAAATACGTTCAATAGGATCCAGATAGATTACAAAATTAATGGAGCAGAGACTCCGATGCATCGGGCGTTTTATTGCTGCTTCCCACATAAGATTGCTTTTTTTTTTTAAATGATTTTTTTGTCTCTACCCATGTGTACCCTGTGCTGATTCATCAAACACCATGGTGATACCGAGGTGGGTTGCATTCACAGCTGCTCTTTTTATGCTTTGTTTTTCTTGTTTTGGTTGCTAATGGAAGGGCAGCATGACATGAATACCTGGTCTGCAATATCAACGCAGAAGCAGAGTACCAGAAAAACATGCTTCTGTGTGTTTGAATAGTTTGTTCTGATTTAATAACAAGCAGAACAACTAGATAATAGAAAACCACCAACTGTGGCAACACTGGCAAAAGGAGTTGAAATTCAGATCATTCTGACCAGTGGGTCAAATCTCTTTCATCATTTCACACAAATATCTGCATTAAGGTTTATACTGGAATGTGGAATGTGTTGCTTACTGTGGTAAACTGTTATCTTACCCTATGTCACATTTTTACATTGTGATATTACTGTCCAGTTGCTCACAGTGCCAGGCTTTCATTTCAGGTTAACGGTAACACGTTTATCCTTTAACTAATCTGATTCAAATGTATTGACAATGAACCTAGCTGAATGTCTGAATGCTGAACCTGAAACTAACCACACCTCCATGCTACAGGCTCTTTCTTTGGCATTTTAATCATTTACATATCAGTGTTTCCCCTATCATTGTCAGAGCCCCGCGCCCCCCCTGAAATTCAAGGTGTTTAAAAAAATAAAATAAAAAGATTATCATTTTTTCTTTTTTGTAATTCTTTTTTTAAAATTTGGAACCAAATTGCAACTGATCTATATCTACTGTCACTTTTCACATTGAACATGTGCTCTTTTATTAAATAAACTTAACGCTTTCATTTTAAGTTGTGAGTTTAGTGTTTTTGACCCTAAGAAACACTGATGCACTAATCAATAACAATAATCCACAGCTCCTCTCTCTGCTCCAGAGGATTAAAAAAATATATATATCGCAATCCATATCAGGCAGCACCCTCCCAAAGCAGTAAACCTAGGGGAAATCTGCATATGATAATATTGTTTGAATAATCCAGGGGATAATATATGTTGTCCAACTCCCTGAATGTGTGTTTTGTTTGTAATTCAACCGCTTAAAAAATGTCAACATGCTTGTTTTTTCTCTGAACTTTAGGGTTTTAGCCTTTGCAGACCATTTACATGCACACAAACCTACAGTATATAACACACTACAGGGAAGGGAACATTCCAAAAAGCAGAATAAGGCCTCCAACAATGAAAAAAAAAGTGAGTGTTGATGACTGTTTGTTTGGATTTGAGTTATGACTCTCAGAAAGAAGGAGTGTGTGTTTTTGTTTGCAGAGCCTTCTCTGTTCATATCCCAATAATGTCTTTGTTTACATCCCAAGAGAGGATCAGATGAGACAAACACAACACAAATGAAAGCGAATAACCAGCAATAACCCAGTTAGTATTCTAAATGATTCACATGAGGATTATACATCCTGGCACGACTAGGAGTCAACACAATCATTTCAGATAAGTGTATGATGTACTTCTCGGGGTGTCAGGAAGGTGCAAAACCCCCTCATTATGTGTGCGATTTAAATCAGTCTTGTCCAGTGTTCTTTGTCTCATACAAACAACGCGTAGTATTGTTGATCACTTCACACGTACAGTTCTCACCTATATGGACAAGTGAGGAATGCCCTGACTCACACATTTCATATAGTACACAAATGTACCACCAAGAAAAAGAAAAAAAGGGAGAAATAGACTCAGATCATGTTCTTCCTCCCCCGCTGAATGACTTTTCAATTATTCTTTTCTGTCTCCTCCTTGTGTGCCTCCCACTTTTCATTCCATCACTCCCCCGTCTCCCTTTCCTCATCTTTCCCTAATTCTCATTTCTTTCTCTCTCTTGACGGGACTACAGAATCCAGGCCATCCAAACTAATGACAATAATAACTCTGGAAATGTCGCCGCTGGTCTAGCCCTCTCTCCCTTTTTCTCCCTCTTTCTTCTTCCCTCTCTTTTTTCCTTTCCCCTCTCCCAAGGTAGCTATTAGCCCTCCATTCCCCGCCTGCAGCACTTAGCTCGGAGGGCTGGGCGAGTAGACCGGGAGGAGAGAGAGAGAGAGAGAGATATGGAATTAAATAGAGAGATCCACAGATGTCACCGCTGCACATTCTCCATCTGTCGCCTCCTCCCTCCCTCTCCCTGCTGCTTCTCTTTTTATCTACCAGTCTCTGC